>CAIGRB010165114.1:166873-180526 GCA_903798255.1 Fraxinus quadrangulata
CTTAGCCAAACATACCGTTACTAGTAGCCTACATTTGGACCTTTTAACTCTGCAGTCCTCTATTTTAGATAAGATATTTATTAGCAGATAGACTGCCAAATCCTCTGTAATGGCGAGGTCTTCATCAGATTATGGAACTTACATGGAAAAATTCACTCTGCAACCACCTCCTTCATCTCATCACCTTCCATTAACTGGCCTCATCTTTGCTGTTAAAGATATGTCAGTCTCTTCGTCAGCTTTTAATAATATGTGCTTTTTTTTAATTTCATAAAAATTTACAATTCTCTCCTGATACGATTTGAAGGGGTATGTGACTGGTTTTGGGAATCCGGATTGGGCGAGGACGCATTCTGCTGCTGTATCAACTGCTCCGGCTGTTTTGGATATACTCAAGGCAGGTGCCACGTGTGTTGGAAAAACTGTAATGGATGAAATGGCTTACAGGTTGGATTAGATAATCATCCACTTCTAATCTGTTGAATTTCCAGATGTTGGCAGTTTATTACAAGCTAGCTTGATGTTATCTGCATTTATTGTCTTGAATTGTTCAATCGAATCAAAGTATCATTGAACTTCCAATAGCTAATGTGATATTTAATTATGCATCTGTCCAAAAACTGTTTTTGATATCAGATGCCGAGAGATCATGAATACATAATCAGACGCTCTCCAACAAATAATAGTAGAAAATTTATTGAAAAACGAAGGCCATTTGGTTTAGGCGTTGTTCGACCAAGAAAATTGGAGAGGATATCTATGGAAACTGAAACTGTGGTGACGGCCAAAATCAGTAATTGATTGCATTCAGATTTGATTTTTCCTTTGGGTAATGCTATTCATCAGCACCAGTTGCAATTACATGACATTAAATGATAGATTTATTTAAATGTAAAGTTGTATGACTCGTTTAATGGAACCTATACAGGGTAGACACTTATAGTAGCATTATTCTTTTCCTTTTGGACGTTTACTCCATACTCGGAGTTCCTTGCTTTAAAACATGAAATTTATGTTGTAGTTATGTCCATTGCTGTTTTAATATTCAAGCTCCATGAATGCCTTCATCATAAATGTAGTTTTCATGCAGAAATTTAAGTAGCTTTCCAAAAGCCGTTATCTGAATTATTAGTTGATAATTTTTCGATAAAAACACACATATATGACCAAATAAATATGCAAATTTTGATGTGAACTAAGGTGAAATTTCCATTTCAGCACCCACGAACCATGCTACTAAGATGCATTTCAAATGGTGATTTTTCACTTCTGAAATAATTCTTCTGTGTTGGGCTGAAGATTTAGGTTAGTCCCAAAAACATGATAGCTGAGATACAATTTCTTTTGGCAGCATAAATGGAGAAAATAAACATTACGGGACACCAACTAATCCTTGTGCTGCTGATAGAGTACCTGGAGGATCTTCTAGTGGATCTGCTGTTGCAGTTGGTGCAAAGCTTGTAGATTTCTCCTTAGGTGAATTTCTTTGCGTTAAGAGAATATTTCTGATTCTAATTTATCCGGAGTTGAACCAAAATGTGTTATCTACCCTAGGTACTGACACTGGAGGAAGTACTAGAGTTCCTGCATCATATTGTGGGATTTTTGGTTTTCGACCATCTCATGGAATTGTTTCAACATCTGAAGTCATTCCTATGGCACAAAGTTTTGATACTGTAGGTAAGGAATAATTTACTGATGATTGAACACTCACCTGTCTTTTCTGTTGTGTGCCAAATGTTAGTAAATAGCACTCTGAGCTCAAGGGCTGACAATTTCTGTAACTCTATGAAATTGATGTTTTACTCCAACAATGCCAATGATAGTCTTGTCAAATTAAAATCAATGGAAGGGTTTTAAATCGCTGCCGTAAAATGTGGAATGAAGCAAATTGATTGAAAAGGCAAACCTCTTGTGAGCTAACTTTTGTTTCAAATTTCATCATTTTACTGTTTCAGGATGGTTTGCAAGGGATCCTGTGATTTTGAAGCGTGTTGGAAAGGTTTTATTGAAATTGCAAGACGATAATCCTGTGAGATTTAATCGTATTATTATTGCAGAAGATTGTTTCAAACTCTCAAGCATCCCATCTGAGCGACTTACAGAAGTCCTCATTAACTCAATAGAGAAGCTATATGGAAGTATGTTGCTGTCATTCAAAATGTTATATTATTTGAGATTTGAAGTTTGCACAATACATTTTAAGATATAAAATTTATCTCGGTTGGCATCACAAAGCAAATATATTTGTCACTAGTGTACCTCATTTTTGTAGGTCAGAAAATAGAATATGCAAGTCTTGGGAAATACATCGAGGACAATGTTCCAAGTTTGAAGTATTTTAGTAATAATGGAACCAAAAACCAAGAGGATAATATACCATCATTGGTAGCTCTTTCAAGTGCCATGCGATTGCTTCAAAGGTGCAAATTATGAACAAGATTTGATAGGAAATATGTTGGTATATTATGTTTTCTTTTTATCATTTTTGGGTGTCATGTTGATACTATTTCTGAATCGATTTACAAGAATATATCTTAAATTCTGCACAATGTTTTCCTCGTATATTTTGACCCGCTTAAAACGACATTATTATGAAGCTCAGGTATGAATTCAAGAACAATCATGGTGAATGGGTCTGCTCAGCCAAACCTGATTTAGGTCCTGGAATAGCCGAGCGAGTGTGCGAAGCTCTTCAGACAACAGATGAAAAAATAGACATATGCTGTTCATTGAAGACTGAAATGCGTGCAGCTCTCAAATCTCTATTGGGAGTATGCTCTCTCTCTCTCTCTCTCTCTCTCTCTGTTTTTGAATCCAATGATCCAAATTATTTATTGCTCATCTTGTGATATTAGCAGCAATGCATTTATATCTACAACCACCCAAGTTTTCGTGTTGTAATGTTGGTATACTTCATTTACAAAATGCATAGGATTCTAGCATCTTAGCCATGCCTACAGTTCCCGGCCCTCCACCAAAGCTACAAACAGATCCCACCACACTGGAAACTTTTCGTGCCAAGGCTTTTAGTTTGTTATCTGTTGCTGGAGTATCTGGGTTTTGCCAGGTTTTATCTCCTTTTCCAGTTCTTTATGCTTTTATTGTTTCCTATTATCCTTGATTAGTCATTAATATCGATAAAAACTTGATAAATAAACAGGTGAGCATACCATTAGGCACACATGATGGTCTCCCTATAGCAGTTTCGTTGCTGGCAAATCATGGTTCAGATGGATTCTTGCTTGATTTTGTGGAGAGCATTGACGCCACTCTCAAGAGGCAATGAAACTGCTGTCTGAGAATTTTACTTGCTGAATTTGTTTACATAATTGTAATTTCCACTCTATACCTTGCTCATATACTTCTAATTAAAGGTTCATGAGAATTAAGAATCAAGATAATAGAACTACGTGAGTGGAGTGTTGGAATTACGGATAATTTTATAGGTGTGAATTGGAAAAGTTTTCAATTGGTGCGATGACTAATCGCGACTCTTTAATTGTAAATGGTGCATAACAAAGAGTTGTATTGTTTCGGCATGGGTGTGATTAATCAAAAAAGTGTGTGATGAAAAGTCCCGACTTTTTGATAAGATGCAATCTATACCGTTAAATATGAAATTGTATGATCTAATGGCTAAAACAAATTTATGTTAAAATATGTGACCATTCGAAGATACATATGAAAAATCTATAAATAGGATTCTTCTAATTTCAAGTTTTTCACTTCAAACCAATTTTATGTAATTGATTTCTAATTTTTTTTGTTCTCTAAATTATGTCAAAATAATTTTGAAATTATTTTTAAGTTTCTTGTTCAATATTTAATATTTGATATCTTCCTTTCTAGAAGAGTACAATCAAGCGTTTGTTTGTTCGATAAAATTAATATTAATTATGGAAGAAATGTTAGACGTCCGTTTGATCATGTTAGCAACAATGTAAGGGACGAAATCTGTATAAAGGAGATTTGCGTTCACATACTTTGTTTCAATTCATTTCTTTCTGGTTTCTACGTATCAGTAAGTCATTTTTTGCTTAATTTAAATGTACATATCTTGGTTTCGATAAGTCAAAATTTTATCCAATGTTTTATACCAGTAAATTACTATTAATCATATTTGCTTGCATGTGATTTGGTTTACGAAATACAATTTATGCATCAATTTATACATCCACAATTTTGTTACATGTACGTCAAATTTGACATTGTTGTGAGATGTTAACTTTTTATACATTAATTTTAATAATATTTTAAACAATCAATGATACAGGTTTTGACACATTTTAAAATATCAAAATTATTGTACACAAAGAGTGACCTCAATGTGTTCATTGATCATTCCATAATAATTCTTTGCAGACTCGGTTAGAGTTAATACAATACTTATGACTAATTAATTCATTGTGACACGATTTAAATGTAAATTTACATAGAGGGTAAGTTACAATCACTGCAACTTATTAAGTGTGGATTTTTCCAAAGAAGCTGTCAAAAAAAGTTGCACGTCAAAAATTTACGCACTGTAAAAATAACACATTTGAAGATACTATTTTCACAAACTATTTTCTATTTGAATTCAAGAAGAAAACATGACGTAACATCCTTTTTGTGATCTAAACAATTTATATTTATATAGGGGAATGATTTTTGGGAGTTATCTATAATATAAAAGAGGTTAACTCTTGGCTGGACACGTGTCGGCACCTCCTATCATCAACCTCCAATGTTGTTATTATTATTAGTTTTAGTTTTAGTTTTAGTTTTAGTTTTTGGATATTTTAATTTTTTCCTCGAATTTCGATTTTTCTCGATTTTTGACGAACGGCTCGTGAGCTCGTCCAAATCAAGGTGTTTGTTTAAGGCTTATCTTATTATTAAAAAAAAAATGACGAGCTCGCGAGCCGAGCTTTTGCTCTGCTCGTTTGTAACGAGCCACGAGCTCGGCACGTAGGGCAATGCCGGCTCGGCCAATTGCCACTCTTACTGTTGCACTTCGAGGTTTAATTAAGACATGAGATTAATCAGTTGATGTGGCATCCTGGTCATTATTTTGTATAGATCACAGAATTTAAGGTCATTAGTTTACATTGAGATCACGATACTGCGTTGCACGGCATGTTGTGATGAAAAGTGGAGGAACCTGAATTCATGTTTTGTGGTTATAACGGTGTCATCGATTGCTAGTAATTTGTTGGCCGAAGAATCAGTGAAGCATCAAATTAATATATATGAAAGGCAAAGGGTTTCCATTCAGGCTTGTACTCCAACTGTTCGATAGAATGCCCCACTTATATCCTCTTTAAATTGCCCTGATATTGTCCCAATAGTTCAGTTAGATTCTTCAGCCAATCGTACAAGTTTTATATTTACATTTGATGAATTCCTTTTAATTTTTATCTTATTTGTTGATTGATTTGCTACCAAGAGAGACGCCTGCTCTAGTGGTAAACCAGGTTCTTCTTCTGGTTGGTGATTATTTTTCCTTCGGAAAAGTTTCTGGGTTTTCATGGGTAGCTCCGGTTCGTAGCAGTTTGACGTTTTTTGGTCGTTTTAGTAATGAAAGTGGACCTCTCACTCTAGCCAGTCTTGGAACTAAAGGAACCATAGCAAAGTTGAATAGACAATGACCTTGTTTCTGATGCAGAAATGGTGAAACACATCAAATTTGTTGTCTACTTAGTCCATCTATTGTACAATTATAGTCTTAGATAATATGTCTCGTCATATTTGAATTCATATTTGTCCTCCTGCAACATAAAGATTGAAATTTGTGTTTGATTTCTCGAAACTGTTAAATGAAGAATCGACTTTCCAGATTATTCCTTCTTCTCTGTTGACATACTTGGAGGTGCTGGAAGTTTCTAAACTTCTTGCCTATCCACCACCAAGACTAGATGAATCTAGAAGCCATTTTCACTGCCATATTAAAAGAAGCTATTGAAACATGATCGGACATGAGTGCCTTGTAAACCAATATTTGAAGGTTATATTTCATCCAGCACTTTGAAGTTTAAATAACCTCTTCCAAAAGTACTAAGTTCCTATCTGGAAACTGTCATCTACATTGACACACTTCAAATCTTAAGATTATATACTATCCAGTCATCTCAGCAATGAGGACACATTTCATGTTAAATACCAATAACTGCTGTAATTTAACATATAAAGTTTTGTTGGTAAGTTTCGAATGAAATAATCTGTAGCGATCATTGGATCAAAGTTTTATATTAGCCTCTTTTCAAGTTCAGATCTTTTTAACCTATAGCTGCATACCATGCTTTAGGCCATGTAACCAGTAATGTCTTGTTTGTTGTCTCGTTCACTAAAACAATTAAAGGTGACACTCAACCTAATTCTTAGGATTAATTAAGAATTGAACGAACTTCATCGTAATTTTAAATTGACATTATTTATATCGCAGAATATCTTTTATTATTTATGTTTCTTTTTCATCAATTCTTGAGCCTTTATTCAATACTGATGGTTCACAATTCATACTTGGGCAACAAATACCTTTCTCTTTATGGTTGTCACTGACACCCTTTGTTATTTGTAAGTTATAATATTCTTCCAAGTTTAAAATCAAGAAAATTTTATCCATCAAGTGTCACAACTACTTGTGAATGTTGTATCTTAGAAAACATTGTACTTTACTTTCACAGTGGTAAATAAAAAGGACTTTTTAGAAGATGCCAAATTTTGTTATACATTTTCTGCAAACAAATTTTTTTTTTTTGTTGCGGAGGATTCGTTTACGAACTCGCATAAATGACATCTTTTAATGCATGGAAATATGCACCATAATAATTGTAATTTTAACCATCTTTTGTAATTTAACTATATGCATAAAATGCAGGTGTATCAATGGCATCATTGACTGGGTTGTCGTTCAACTAGATTGGCTTCATCAGTGCTATGATTTCGAATATCTCCTTCACTTACTGGAGCATATATTCAAAGAAAGCTATGGTTAATTGAGTGGTCTACATTTTATTAGATTTTCATTTTATCTTGATGTTATGAAAGATGTTAATAGGCAGAGTACATCATGCATTCATACACTGGGGCTATTTGTCTCTAATTAATGCTTTTTTTGCACATTGATATGGATAGCACTAACCTATACGCTTACATTTCTATCATTGCGCTCGTTTTTTCTATTCCACCTACCAGTATTGTGAGTCATGGCCATAAATAAGGATATTCTTTTCCTAATATAATATTTCTTGTATACCTCCCTTCTTCGATTTGTATTTCTTACTTGTGATTTTTATATTGTGTCTTTGCACATCACACAGTTGAAAGGACCTCAACTACTAAAGCACGAGTTTAGTGACGCAATTGCTAAAGTGGGGTTAACAAAGTTCATCTCACATATTTTCTAGGTTGGAATGTTTTACCACCTCTAAAATCAAGTATTTGAATTTATGCTTAAGATTTACATCTTGGGATATATATAAAAAACTTGACCTGACTTCATATTACTATTACTAAAATCTTTACGCTTCGGTCTGATATGATTTATAATCAAATTGTGAATGATGTAACAAAATTGCTTGTTGATTGTCTTCCAACTATTGTATATTGAATTTGTATAGGATTTTCACTTTTAACCTATACTTTTTGAAAAATTTCAGGAGTTTCTATTTGTACTTGAAGCCACTAAAATCCCATTCACGGTAGTTCAAAAGTTTCATTGTGATATTATTAACTGAGCAACAATTTATTGATGTAGCCATTTTTTCTTTTTATAAAATCGAAGAAATTTATGCATACCTTATATATGATCTCGTTTCAGCTTCTTTGTGAAAAAGAACTATATTGCTACGATGTTTACAGTTGTAAATTTAATAATATTGGATACAAAAATGTTATAAACTTAAACGATACATAACTAACTTCAATAAATAAATTATTGTGACAATGTTAGATATAGTGAATATCAAATGTTCATATTAAGAATCAAAAATATAAAAAGAAAAGAGATCAAAAGTAAGTAAATTCATGTTTTCAAATGAATCTCTCTCAATTTTACTTACACTTATTTTTAACGTTAACTAAGTAACGTGCAATGCACGTTTACATTACTAGTACTTAGAAAAATGAGTCAGAACATATAAAAAAGGGAAATTTTTCATATATAACAGATTAAATTTTATATTTATTTATGAAATATTTAATTTAATATATTAAGACCACAATTCTATGCCATTTGGTCACAAATTATCGAATTAATTGGTCACAAATTATTTCTCGATCCCGAATAAAAAATTTTGTAGGTCACAAATCAAAAATTTTGCGAGTCACAATTTATTTATCGATCACAAAATCAAAAAAATTATAAATCATGACTCAAATGTTTAGATTACATACTATTTATTGATCACGCGTTATCGATCACAATCTCAAATAGTTAGTCACAAACACTCTTAATCTCACCATTTATCCCACTCAACCCTAATCCACCATCGCACCAACCGAAAGTAACGCCACCCCACCACTGCCACCACCTCCAATAAACCACCATTTTCAACTTCAAAACCACCACCACCTCACCACAACCATCAACTAACCATCATTTTGTAGAATATACAAGTACTATTCACTTATCTATTATCCATTTTATCTAATTATAATTTAAACTGTTTATAAATATCTTCCTAACAATCTTTTAAAGTAGGTACCATCGATGTTTGTGAATCATAATTGATTTTTCATTTAAACTAATTTTTTTCGAGATCAAAGCGAAATAACTGAAAAAAAATAAAATAAAATAGGTACCAATATTCTTCATGTTAAGAGATATAAATATACAAAACATTCACTACTCAATATTGAAGACTTTCAGACCAACAATTTGCAAGTTCAATTCACATTGTCCACTTATATCTTGTTTGTAAGGTAATTGTGTAATGCTAAACAGCACTAAAAATGAAAAAGAATCTCAAATTTAATTATCACACCGTCAATTTCCAGACATTTGGTTGTTTGATCGATTGATTTTCAGAAAGTTAGTGTAGTCACATTATACAGTGTTAGGATAGGGTTATGACAAGATGTCATATAATCAATTTTTCTATGATTGAAATTATCAGACCCGATCTCTTGTTTTTAGTGGGCATAATAAAAGCGTATAAAAGTTCTCTTGCCACATCAACATGACGAAAAATTCTCTTACCACATCAAGACTGTGACCTTTTTATCCCGCTCTCTCTGCCCAGGAGATCAATTCGATATATACTACAAATCAAAAATTGCCTAAAATGAATGGCATTTCCACTGAAGGACCCAATGTTCTTTATCATGTCAGGTGGGACTGTCTCGTTTGAAGGTGCTCTCTCTAATCAAATGCACCAAATATCACCCAAACATTATCAATTTGAACACTATTGACATGTACATCACTTAGTAGGACATTGTACTATATGCTTACAACTTGTTGGTTTGTCCTTTTTGAGCTAGGAAATACGTGTTGCTTGAGCTAGGATTGGTGAATATCGCACGGTGCTACCTAATTCAGACCCATAACAAATCTCACCACATAAATTTAACTGATATTATTTATATATCAACTATAAGGGTTTTTACGACTACAACGCGCATGCATACATGATCTCATTCGTCATGTGACTCAGATTATATTTGATATATCCTTTTCAACATCGTATAAACGTGAGAAGTTTTTTTGCCGACATGGTTTACGGGGTCCTGTATATTTGATATTGTCGTGTTTGATCAAACTTAAAATTTTTCCTATAAAAGATTGTTGCTAATTGCAATGAAGCATCCAAAATTATATAAAGATAGCGTGTAATTTAGTTTGTATAGCGCAAAGAGCTATTTGGAAATTACTTCACTACGAGACGATGCGTGAACTATATTTTAGAACTGAAATGACTAGATTTGAATAGCAAAAGTAGTCTTTTATTATTGTGAAGTTAAGATATTATTTGACAAAGTTTTTGATAAAAATTGATGAAAATTATAAACTTGTGCGATATAAAATGGAGTTTGATCGGTTAAAAAGTTAATACAATTTTAACAAAAAAAATTATAAAACAAGCACTAAATATCATCAACAGTGCAAAAAATGAAAAGATGATGATTTGAAAGCACAAACAAAAAATATAGTCGCGGGAGTGTGTCCCCAGGTCCATACCCAGTCTGGAGTCTGCCACGTAGCATTTGGTATGCTAAATATTAGTGACTTATTTTGAATTACTAAATTAATTAGTAATTGGACAATAGGTATGATTAGACTAATCCACTTGCTTAATCGTGATTGATGGGCTAATCTTTGAACTTTTTGGAGAAATCTTTAAAGTGCAAGTCCAAACAAAACAAATAGAGGGCATTTTAAACATATCCACAACTTCAAATTCAAAATATTTTTCAAGTTGCAGATATTTGTGGAACACTTTTCCCCTATATCAATCGAGAGAATTCTTCGACTACGTATGTTTCGGAGTTGTTTATAATATAAAGAAATATAAATGAATGATGGATAAGTGAATAATATTGCGAGTCTCGTAGTATGTGTGAATAAAAAACGAGCTTAATAGGATTATTAAATAAAATATAAACATGTGCCAAACAAGCAAGAATTATTTACCCATCTCCCTTCGTGTAGAGACAATCCTGAAAACGATAAATAGGATTAATGAGAACATCCGCGTTAAAGTGCGTCTTAATTGTGCTCAAACGAGCATTTTCGAATATCAAGATTGATAATGTACTCAAACGAGCCATCATTTTGGATACCATGCTAAGTGGTATCATCCTACAAGGATTAAAAATGAAACTAACAAAAATCATACAATGATTTAATAAAAATCACAACATAGAAGCTTGTTTGAATGTAGCTGTATTGAATCGCTCGTTTCAGCTTTGATACCAAGGCTTGAAGTTTCATTTTAAAAAAAGTAAATTTTATGAAGATGAGTAACCTAAACTTTTATATGTTGTTTTCAACTTGTCTCTAAACCTATAAAAATGGTGTTAAACAATCAATTTTCCTTGAGAACACTCCACGATGAGGATGCGCTTTTAATCATACATTTTTTTTTTATCATTAACTTAATTCTCAAGCAATTCTTTGATGCCCGTAGCTTAGTGTATTTTTTGGTTAGTGTAACCTCTCTATGATCTGAATTCATTTTTTGCCATCAAATGTTCTTCATGAACTTGGCCGTAACATGTTAAAATACTAATAAACTCTAACCATGTCTGTCATAAGAGAACTTAATTAAATAATATTACTTACTATTAATTAAACTGTGAATATGTCCTTAACAATTGGTCACACATTTCCAAGGATTCTTCTTGTCGGTTTATGCATATATCTTATTTAATCGTGTATAGTATTGTATATTGGCCCTCTCCACGTAATTTCAGAAGTATCCAATGATCTCACATTCCAAAAAAGAAATAGTTGAAAAATAATAAATAGTGAACAATTTCCTATATGCTATGATAATGAAACACGCTCATTATCATTTCTTATTAAATACATGTTTAATTAGCTCTTTGAAACATATGTGACAAAAATAAAACCATTTTACGTGCGTCTCTAACCTATCAAACGAGTCATTATACATGTTTGATTGGACAACTCTTCACATAATTAAGAAATAGAAAAGACACGATGTATATTGCGCACCAAAAATATTCAGATTGTCCTCAACTTGCTTCTCTAGAAATAAATGAAAGAAGAAAGCAAACTAACCATGTTACTACTAGATACCAACTTGATTAAGGATCCAGTGCCAAGAAACAAGATTACATATATTTTGCTTTTCATTCCACTATATTCATTGCTAAATATGCAAAGTACGATTCTAAACAAACACATAATACAAAAATTAATAAACTTGTATGTATATCAAGTTGTTCTACATTGACATCATAAAAAAATTTCAAGTGCTCGATCTAAATGATGTGCGAGTGTGCCAGAAACTGAGAATTAACATTTTGATATTCAAGAATCCTTGTAGTCTTGCCAGCAAACTAACATGATAATACACCGCCGGAAAATGTAAAATCTGGCTCTTTGCTCCTTCACCAGCCGGCTGCATCTGCTGCCAAAAGCTCCCAACTGCTGCCTCACACAAAAGCTGCTGTTTTCTTCTTCTTCTTCTTCTTTCATGGAGCATATGGAAGAGGAAGAACGGGCTTGTGTGGTTAATTAATATTAGAGATGGAGTTATGTTATGGGAAGAATTTGGAACTAACATAAATATAAGTTAGAGATTTTAACGTGTGTTGTTTTAGTAGGGTCCACTTGATTTGGAAAAGCCAAATTTGTCCCTTGATTAATTATTTTGTTTTGTACCTTTGAAGCAACAAATAACTTAAGTAGATTATATATGAAATCCCGTATAAACATGAGCGTTGTTTGTCAACAAATAACAACAACGAGTGCACACAAACTTCTAGCTGTTTGATTAGCTGAAATTACTATTCTTTTACCTATCAACTCTAGCTTCACTTTCGTCAAGATTGTTGATTACAATTCTTGACTTTCTCGAGGTATTCTTATTACAATTAATCAAAGTCAAACGTACATTGCACAATAATTTCTAAATCTGTAATAAGTGTTCTAAAATGTTATTTCTTGACACAATACTTTTTATTATAAAATGTTTATAGAACTGTAGTTTTGTATTAGTTACTCGTGCATACAATACTTTTATTATAAAGAGTATTGAATTGACAAAAACATTTATGTATATACCAAAAAAAAAAAAAAAGTATTATTTACATAACAAGAACCCTTATAGCACACCTGCTATATATGATCTTCCTTTACATTATAAATGGCTAATTATTCGCAAAACTTGCATGCTTGAGATCTGAATGTTGTGTCTCGAGTATGAATTCAAGTTTTCATAGAGACATTACAAATTATAGATACTAATTGTAATGTATATATCATGTATGTCGATGCATCCAAAACTAACACAAGCGTAGGATAGTACTCATGAAAATTTAAAGGCAAAGTTACATAAATGGGGATTTAAATGAATTGTCGGACATTAAACTTTCAACAAATATGCAACTGGGTCATTCATCTTTAATTTTGAGCAATTAGGCCACTCAACTTCGTCTCCCATACAATTATTGTCGCTCCATCTATCATCGCCAGTTTAACTATCATGATATGCTGATTTGGACATTAAAACTAATGGAGCGATGACACGTGAAAAATAAAAACAATTTGTTATGCTTTCTCTTCCTTGAAGTATGTTGTTCGATAAGCTAAAAAAACCCGTTCTTTTGTTTGAGCATTTTTTTTTTAAAGTGTCTTTTTAAGATGGGTGACGTGTGCATAACTTATTCCTTTAGTGGCGGAGTCAGGATTGAGTGGTATGGAGGGCTACTGGGTTGGATAGGAGAAAAAATGCACTATAATCAATATTTTTTTTTTAAAAAAAAAAATTGGCTTGGACTAGTTGCCCCTGTATCCCTCCATCAATTTTAAAGTCCATGTCAGCTTATTACTGTAGTTAGGTTGATTACAATACATAAAGCGACCATGGTTGGAAGCAAATTAAAGTTGGTGAATCGATTGCTCGAAATTAGGGATATATGACCAAGTTGCACATTCATTGAAAGTTCAGTGGCGATGTACAATGTATCAAACCCCAT
>CAIGRB010165118.1:26368-37317 GCA_903798255.1 Fraxinus quadrangulata
GAACAGAAATACAAAAATTCAAAATTTAGATCGAACCTCACGATGTAGATTTGAGAGTGTTAGGCATCATATGGATGAAAAAAGAAGTCAAATGGATGAAATATCTTCAAAGTAAGATCACACAACAATTTCCAATCGAAAAGTTATGCATCGGATTTTCAGTCTCAGATTGAGACCCATTTTTGACATAACACACGATCGAATTGGAAGATAATATATGAAGTAAAGTTGTAACCCTTTGATTTAGCTTTCCAACACATCTTGACTCATCTCAATCGGAAGATGAAGAGGAAGATGTAACCAAAATATTAAAAGCTGTCCGGCAGGTAACACTATGCGGTCGCATAGTGTTAATTTCTTGCGACCACACAGACCATTACCGAGAGTTTCAAGGCTGAATTTATGGGAGAGAAATATATGACCAAAACACTAAACACTATCCGACAGAGAAAAATTAACACTATGCGGTCGTATAGTGTTAATTTCTTGCGACCACACAGACAATTACCGAGCGTTTCAAGGCTGAATTTATTTGTTCTATATGACCACATGACCTATAACTATGTGGTCGCATAGTTTATTTTGGTGACGCGATTTTCTGATTTCCTAATTCTATTCAACTATTTATGGAAATAAGTTCTTTTGATATTTATCAACCTTAGAACACACGAGAGAGACATTAGAACGCCTCCAACCTATTTTCTCTCTATTCTTTTTTAGATCTTTCATGTGTAACTAACTCTTGGTGCTTGATTGAAGGATACATATTTCAAGGACTTTTTAACATGTAATCTACAACTATTTTCATGTGCATTACAAAAACTATTATGACCATTTTCGTATGTAGAGTTATCAGAATCTATCAACCAAATAATCAACACAAAGTTATATATTCAATTGATAATGAGAATTAACTGAGTAAATGAGATAACAATACTTCCCTATCCAAACTCCAATCGATTGGCACCAAAAGTGGATAAATCAGGGCTCAAATCAAGGGCCCAAAATTACATTGTAACACCACACAAATTAGACAAAGATTACCCATTCAAAGACCACAATGGAATAACCCAAGAACCATCGAAATGCTGCATACAGAGGTAGCTAAATAGGGACAGTGAACGGGGCAACAAGTAGGGAAAAAACACGTGTCTAAGGCCAAATTCCAATGCTCAAGGGCCAGCTAGAGGACCGACATAAGAGAGAAGAAAGGTAGCCACACAAATGAGCAAAAGCCACGATAGTCACAAAGAAGAGCAAAAAGGTGCAACCAATTTTTCTCAAGAATAACCAAGGAAACCGTGTGTTATGTTCTTACATAGGACAAACCCCATATAAACAATAATAGGTCAAATAAGTGGGTTAATAATAATGGATCGAACCCTTAAGTGGTTCCTCTTCCCTCTTTGTTACTTAAGCTGCCACTTGTGATTTTAGACCCATAACACTTAAAGTTTATTAAGTCAAGGGCTTTCAAAGAAATCAATTGAATATAGTATTTGTCCGATATTCATCATCGTTTTGAGATTTATTTAGTATCAAAATATCAAATGAACCTTTACCTTGATGCCAAATACACTTGCAAAAAGAAAAAAAAAGTTTAGTATTCGTACAATGTGATTTCAAATAAAATTGAAACGTCACTTACCTTTACCAATGTTTAGAAGTGTGAGACAACCTCTAAACTTTACCAAGGGGGCACCTTAGTGCCCATGTCTGCATCTCTAATAATATGCAGCGTAAAATCTATATATTTAGTGCGTTGATAAAACACAAGATTTTTATACAAATGGATGGTAGATTGACTATTAAAGTATACAATCACAATATCACTTAAAGCACCCATTTCATTAAGTAAACTTCTAAACCATAGATCTTCTTTCATAACTTCAGTGGCAGCAATATAATCAAACTCAATGGTAGATAGGGCAACAATATGTTAGAGTTAAGACGTCCAACTCACACAAAGTAAATACATAAGAAGAAGTAGACTTCTTATTATCTCTATCACCATTACAGTCAGTATCCATAAACCCTTTAAGTTTCGTACTATCAATAATAGACTTTTAAATGAACCCCTCATAAAAAAATACTCTTCAAGTATCTAAGCAACCACTTTAATACTTCCCAATATTTGAGATCAGGATTGGACATGTACCTACTTAGCACACTCATATTGAAAGCTAAATTAGGTCTAGTGTAAACTATAAAGTATATAACGGAACCAATAACATTATAATAAGACATTTTACTAATAAAATCATTTTCCTAGTCTTTAGCAGGCGATTATTTAAAAAAAAAAAAGGAAAATGATTTCCAAGAGGCATATAAACAAGTTTGCAATCAAGCATGCTAAATTTCTTCAAAATTTTAATCACGTATGGAGTTTGATGCACAATTAGGCCGTCCTTATATAGTAGCAGATGCAAACAATCTTTATTAGTGATGTGCTGTGATGTGGTAATATAAGCAATAATCAAAACACTACTCTTGAAACTAATAGACAACATATATGAATCAAACTTTTTATACTACTCATGTGGAAACCATTTTAGCCCATAAATAGATTTCTTTACAAAATACACACGATTATGTTTAGATTTATTTTCAAAACTTTTAGGTTGATCATAAAAGTCCTTTCATTAAGATTGCCATGCAAAAAAGCAGGTTTGACTTCAAGTTCAAATTTCCAATCATAGAAGCAACAAAAGCAAACATGACCCTAATAGTGGTATACTTTACAATCGGCGAAAAGATCTCATTATGATCTATCCATTCTTTATGTGTGTAACCATTGGCTACTAACCTAGTCTTGTATTTTACGAGCTCCCACTAAGTGGATCCCCTTTTATTTTATAGACCCAGTTGCATCCCACTATGAATTTATCCTTAGGTTTAGAAAATAAATCCCAAATTTGATTCTTCATAAGAAAATTCATCTCTTATCTCATGGTACTTTGCCATTCTCACATTTTTCACTCATCATAGCCTTCTTATTGGTATTTGGTTCCTTATCGACTAGTATAGGCTATGGTATAATTAGACATCCTTTGGGGTTTCCTACATTGTCTCCCTACTTGACCTCTAACTAATTGATAATCAGCTAGAGGATTTTGGTCGATATGATTGTTCTCAACAATTTTCTCATTACCTTCCATCTCTATATTTTGTTACTCCATTGCACAAGGTAGTGAGGACATAGACGCTCACTTGCTCTACCTCGACTAAGGACTCTTCTCTAGCAGTCTATTGTTGTTCTTCACTCTCCATGCAATGCATCTTAAACTCATTAAAAGTCACATCTTGACTTATGATTATTCTCACACCATTCTGGCTTACATCCCACAACCTATATCCCTTAACTTCCTCAGGGTAACCTAAGAAGACACGCTTCTGAGCTCTAAGTCCTAGTTTTTAATCACTTTGATGAGAAAACAGCACAACCAAAGGTTTTAAGTATAGAATAATCAGTACATGTACCATACCATATCTCATACGGAGTATCACCATTTAAAGTAGCAGAATAAGTTATCTTATTCAGATAACATGCAATCATAACAACTTCACCCCAAAAAAATTTAGGCTCACCAAAACTCAACATCATATGTCTAACTTTATCGAGCAAATATAATTTATCCTTTTAGTAACCCCATTTTGCTGAGGTATGTAAAGTACGGTCCTGTGTCTAGTGATGTCAAATTCATTACACAAATTATCAAATTCAGCATTGTAAAACTCGAGACCATTATTAGTAATTTACTTGTCTAGTTTTACATCTTAACTTTTTAATTTTTAAAATTTACGAAAATTTCAGATATCTTTCAACAAATAAACTCAAAGGCGTCTGGAGAAATCGTCAATAATAGACAAAAATTATTTTTTACCACCAAAAGTGGCATTATTTCTCGGACTCCACAGATCAGTATAAATGCATTCTAAAATTCTACATATCTTGTACGTGCTAGATGCGAATGACATCCTACCGTATTTACCAAACACACAATGATCGCAAAATGGCATGTCAAACACCAGATCCTTACCAAGCATACCCTTATTGTTAAGGTACTTAAGTTCTTTAACACTAACGTGAGCTAACTTATTGTGGTACGTCTGTGTGTGAGTAGTGTCATGATAGTGAAATTTAAACCATCCATTACATCCGCATGCGTGATGTATATGCCATTACTTCTGATAGCCTCAAAGGCTCTAAGTGTTCCCTTGAACATTTTCATCACTCCCTCATAGAGTGCTCCAGTGAAACATGTACGATCTACCTTTCCTACGAAAATTAGATTCCTATCCATATGTGGAATGTACCTAACTTCTTTTATTGTGTGTACAATACCATTGTCAAATCTGATAGTTACACTACCAACACTAGTGATCTTATATTTGACTTTACCCTATGTAACTACATGTCCATGATTAGACTCATGTAAATTATCAAACCACAATTTATTTGATATAACATGAAAAGAAGTATCAGAGTGAATAACCCACTCATGCATATGGAGTTCATAGACTAGTTAATTTCAACTATTCAATAGCTAAGAGCATGTAAACCTCCCTATGTTCATCTCTTGATACAACAATATTTGCCTCACTGGGTTTACCTCTAATCTCTTAACTTGTTTTTCTCTTTATGACGCTGATTTATGAAATGTCCTAACTTTCCACAACTATAACATGTATTTTCCTTTGTCTTTTTCTGTGACTTAGATCTACCTTATCCCTTCTTCTTGCCACCACTATTATGTCATTCTCCACCCCTAAAATGAGATTTACATCTCATTTAGTGAATCTTTCCCCTTCTTCTCTCATTTTTCTAAACTTTCATTTCACTCTCCTTACTATTCAAGGAATTGATGACAATATTGGATGTAAGGGTTTTCTTTCCATAATATCTTGAACTAGTTTATTAAAAAGATCAAGATTGTCATCCAAATCTTTTGATGGATTCAAGTAAAAAAGTTTGTTGGGCATGGATCAATTTAAATAAAGTTCTTTAAGCTTTGTCCAAAGTTTTTCAGCTGAATCATGTTTACCAATTTTTCACAAAATGGAATTAGATAAATACATGATAATAGAGGTATAAGCAAGTTCATCAAAGTCCTTTTTCTGATCTCCAGTCACAATAGCAAAACAAATATTATCAATGGCTTTAGACACCTTTTGTTGAACTAAAATTTATTTCATCTTTTGTTGCCAAATAGAAAAGTCACCCTTACCATTAAAAACACTCAAATAAAAGTGATGCGCAAACTTCTCAACAAATAAGATATGTATCACGTAAACAGCTTTCAAAAGATGAAAAACTACACATGATATATCCAGTGGTTGCAGATATACATCGGTCTAAATTCCCAAGAATTCGTGAAATTCATAACCTCAGATCAAGGGAATTTTTGAGCGTGTAAGGTCGGGATAACAATTATAATCAAAATTAACTCAACAACAAATATTGAACAACGAAACAGAAAAAAATAGCCATAAAAACAATAATATCACAAAATAAGCAAGTAATCCTAAATTTCTAGCAATAGGCAATGCCACAATCCTATTGGCCACCCTATACGAGGCCTACTATTACAGAAATTTAAAGAGTATTAGCCAATTTATCAAAGTGGACCTATCTGCGATCCGTAAATATAAGAGATGCGAAATTAATTAAGGATTCAAGTCCTTATTCAGAATCAACTGATACACGCTTTAATTGCACCATGAACACATGTTCAATTTAACAACGGATTAATTCTCAATATACGGTAGCCAATTTCGAAGACACATGAGCAAAAAAAATGGCTTTGATACCAGTTTATAAAGAAATCAAAACCTTTCAACTAAATAATCAACACAAAGTTAGTTATATATTCAATTGACTATGAGAATTAATAGAGTAAATGAAATAATAGTGCTTCCCTATCAACACTCCAATCAATTGGCATCAAAAGTAGATGAATAAGGGCTCAAATCAAGGGCCTAAAATCACATAGCAACACCACACAAATTGGACCAAGGTTACCCTATCAAAGATCACTGAGGAATAACCCAATGACTGCTCGAAACGATGCACACAGATGCAGCCAAATGGGGCAACGAGCAAGGAAAAAATGTATAGGACAGAGGCCAAAGTCCGGTGCTCAAGTGCCAATTAGAGCATCGATAGAAGAGAGAATGAAGGTAGCCACAAAAAGGAGTAGCCACGACAATATCGAAGAGAAGCAAAAAGAGATGCACTTTCTCTCAAGAAAAGCCAAGGAAGCCTTATGTTATGTTCTTACATAGGACAAACCCCATATAAATGATAATAGGTCAAATAATTGGGTCAATGGTAATGGGTCGAGGTCTTAAGTGGTTCTTGGTCCTTTTTTGTTACTTGGGCTGCTACTTGTGATTTTAAACTCATAACACTTAAAGTGTATTCAATCATAGGCTTTCAAAGAAATCAATCGAATATAGTATCTATCTCGATTATTCATCATCATCCCGAGATTTATTTAGTATCAAAATACCCAACATCATATCTAATATTACAAACTTATACGTGCAAACATTAATTTAGAAAATGTGATTCTCCTTTGGTGTGATTCTTGAGGGACGTCCTTGTAATATTTAAAACTTTTATATGTTTTAAGTTGGTCCTTTCTACGTAGCCTTCTTTGATTGGCAGCTTGGCTATCACCTGGATTGTGTTTCTTTGGCTTTATCGTGGTCCATTGGATCTAATCTATGGCTGAGATTAATCCACCTTAGATTAAGTCCTTTGATATTCCACTGGTTCATTCACTTCTGGCCTTTTGAATCTGTTTGGTTCTCTCTCTACTCTTTGATCTGTGCTTCGTATTCTTTAAGTTTTCCCTCTAGTTTTTCCCTATTTTAGCTTAGATAATCCTTGTAAAAGTGATGTGCTATAGTAACTTGTAGGCCTGAAATATTGGCTACAGTTTGTGTGACTACTGGGAAGGTTGTAATAGGGTTGAGGTTTTGATTGTGAGAGAAAACTTGTGAGAACTTGTTTGTTCAGTGATGATGATCAAAATCATGATCTGCTTTCGATTTAAAGTTCTTTGTACCCTCTATTGAAGGTAGCTATTGCACAAAGTTAATGGGCTAATCTTCGAGCCTCCCAGAATAGGCTTTGTCAAACTGGGTGAACATTCTGGTGTTGACTCTTTATTTCTTGCATATGTCTTTACTTTATATTCTCATTAAATTGTTTCTATTGTTAAAACCCCAACATAACTGGTATTAGAGCCTTCTAGGGTTCTGGGTAAAATCTTTTTTTTTTTTGGAAAATAAAGTTGTTCTTGAAAATCTTCATGTGATCTATTTAGATCTATCACTAATCTAAACAAACACATATAGTTTCTTGTGTGTTCGGTATCTGTAAGTTTAAGGCAAAACACCATTCTTGTTACTGTAAGTGACATATTCTTGATAAATTTCATATGGAATTTCATTCTTTGATCAGTTAGTTTTTTAAGAACAATAAAAGTTTTTCCAAAACTTTTTTTTTTGTTATTAAGTGATCTTGAAATTATGATCACTTATGTCCACTAGTAACAACAACCCTTTTACAGAATCAGTAGTGGGTTCGAAGTCTGAATTATCACAATCGATGGAAATGGGCTCTATATGGAAGTAGAAAATGAAGGTCATTTTGGTCCAACGAAGGATTGTAAAAGCCCTTGAAGATCCTGAAACTTTTTTGCTGAACTTAAAGCAAAACTTGATGAAAATAAAGAAACGAATGACATTGTATTCAGTTCCATCATATTGCATTTATTTGAAGATATAGTAAGAAGAGTTGATGAAGCCAAAACTACTAGAACTCTGTAGACTGCACTTGATATTTGTTTCTGACTAAGACTCTACCAAATAGAATTTTTCTTTTAGAAAAACTGTTTAATTTCAAAATGATACTGGAAAACATTTAGAGTCAACCTAAGTGATTTTAGTATCATTGTTAAGAGTCTTGCACATAATGCCTGAGTCTTACATGGATGTTAAGAATGCTTAAAATACTCAAGGGATAAGTTGACACAAGCAATAGTTATAGATGCATTAAGATCTAGAGAGTTGGAGGCTAAGAAAGAATCAAAATCTTACTTTAAAGAAGAGAGTATGCTTGTAAGGGGAAGAACAGAGAAGAGAGAATAGAACTTTCAAAATAGAAAGAGTAAGGGAAAGTCAAAAGGGAAATCCAAATCTAAAGATAAGAGTAATAAAACGTATTATAGTTATGGAAAACTCGGACACTTTAAGAGAAACTTTTAAGAAAATGAATAAGGTCACGTGTATGTTGATAAGCTCAGGGCTAGCAAAAAGGTTCTGGGCTGATAAACAGGTCACCATGCAATTCTGTAGAATTGAAAACTTGGAAAACCTCCTAACTTGTCATACATTATGGTATTTGAATGTGCTACATATGCACATCAAATTGATGAAAAACTTGATCCAAGAGCTATCAAATGTGTTATGTTAGGGTATCCTAAAGGGATACATGTTATGGATTTTTAGGGTTCAAAGCATTAAGATCATTAATATTAGAAATTTGGGATTTAATAAATTTGAGATACCATGCCTAAAACACAGAATTGAAAAGTCTAAGGAACCTGAAAATGTGGAGAGCCCTCAAATTGAGGTAAAGTTAGCTAAATTTAATTTCCTTCAAACTGGAAATAGGGAACCTGAAACACAAGTTTCCCAAACAAAAGGAAATGATGTAAATCATGATGAATATAAAGAAAATGAACCTCAAATTGAAATTGGACATGAAATATTTATTGATCCGAATACATATTCATTAGTGATTACAAACTTGTGAGAGATAGGGAAAGGAGGCAACCAAGACCTAACCATAGATATGAAACACACAATCTGGCCAATCTGCCCTAGTTTTAGGTGAAGCATTAGAACATTCAAAACCTACTTCATTTGAAGAAGCTATAAATGGGCTGAAGTCTGAATGGTGGAAAAGGGCAATGGAAGAGAAGATGAAATCCTTACTTGATAACAAAACCTAGAAATTAGTAAAAAGGCTCGGTGACCAAAGGATTGTAGATGACATGTTCTTAGCAAGCCCAACCAAAATTGAGATCATAAAACTTAAAAATCTTTTAAAATCAAATTTTGATATGAAGAATTTAGGAAATGCCAAGATCTTGATGATGGTTATTAACAAGGATAGGACTGCCAACAAATTGACTATACCTCAAAAGACTTCTCTAGATAAAGTGATAACTAGTTTGTAATGAAAGGAGCTAAATCTATAAATGTACCACTTGCACCTCGCATGAATCTATCAACTGCATATGCACCTAAGACTAATGATGAGATAAGAGAGATAAAAAAACATTCCATATGACAATGCTATCGGCTCTGTTATGTTCTTTATGATCACAAATAGACTTGATTTGGCGCATACCATCAGTTTCCTTCGTAAATTCATGTCTAATCTTGGAAACCACCATTGGGTTGGGATGAAATGACTGCTAAGATATATAGCCAAAATATTGGGATAGGATTAGTACGTGAAAGAAATGTCTGAAAACTTGATTTTGAAATGATATATATGGACTCGAATTTTGCTAGTGGTAAGGACCAGAGAAAGTCCACTACTACTTACTTTTTTATATTGGGTGATAAATGTATTACATGGAAGTCCCAATTGCAACCTATTGTTATATCCAGTACTTGGGCTAAATATGTGGCAATTATAGAATCTATGCAAGAATGTATATGGCGGACAGGGATTTTAAGTGAATTGAATTTTTTACACGATCCTCCTATTATTCTTACTGATAATGAAAGTATGGATAGATAAAACTTTCGAACTGAACTGTCCGAAGAGAAATTCTTTTTTAAATTAAATACCCGAACGGGTATCTGAATCGAAAATCGATGGGATTTTCGGTTCTAGACTGTTAAGAATTAACATCACATGCTACCTCCACATCAGCCCTATCTCTTGTACATATCATTGATGACTCAGCAACACAATTCTCCTTGCTGTACTAGCCATTCCTTATTGTTGTTTGGGACCACAATTCAGTTGTGAAATATTCTTACATGATCCATAATTCAAGGATCTACCTAACAGCATTTAGTCCTTGATTATTCCTTTGGCAATATGATGTATTATATATTCATTCATATCAATAAACAAGTCTAGCGGATTCAACATTATCATTCTCACTTAATATATATTTTACTTGGTATCAGAGCAGCCATGGCCGATGCGTCCAGTACGTCCCAGAATGCTGTTCCAGCAACTACACCAGCATCCCTTTCCAGCAGCACTGCTGACCAACATTTGGAAACAATCAGCCCTCACCGTTTAGTGCTAACTTGACTCAAACCATATCTGTCAAGCTTGATAAAAATAACTACCTGCTGTGGAAGAACATGATCCCTCCAATTATCAAAGGCCACAATCTGGAAGGCTATATACTTGGGAGAAAGTTGTGTCCTCAAGAATTCATAAGTACTCAATTAATGGAGAGGCTAGAACCAGTATAGAAATTGTTAAGAACCAAGAATTTTGCCAATGGATGTCAACAAATCAACTGTTGATGGGATGGCTTTACTCATCCATGACTTCAGATATAGCAATGAGGGTGATGGGTGCAACCAACTCGAATGGACTGTGGACTGCCATTGAAGAAAGCTATGGAGTTCAAAATCGATCAAGGATAATTTTTCTCACTGGTGTACTTCAAAAATGTAGGAAAGGTGAAACAACTCTCTGACAACTTGGAAATTGCTGGAAAAACCATTGCTCACACTGATTTAATCACTCAAGTTCTAGCGAGACTAAATGAAGATTATACACCAATTGTTGTTCAACTGAATAGCAGGGATAATATGTCTTGGGGAGAGCTTCAGTCCACGTTGATGACATATGAAAGTAGGCTTGAACATCTCAACTCTATTAGGAATGAAATGAC
>CAIGRB010165118.1:51829-65765 GCA_903798255.1 Fraxinus quadrangulata
TATTATTAATATTTAATTAAATATAAAAAACTTGTATCTATATATACAATATCTAATTTTTGAAAATTAAAACTTGAAATCTGATTTTTGAATTTGAATCTTGAAAAGTAGGGTTTCATGTAATTACCACTGAAAAAAATAATCGATCCATTAAGAATTGCATAGGAAACAAAATTGAATAGCCCATAGACCATAGTCATACGACATTTCATCCCACATGATCAAAATACAGAAAGCCAAACCCTATCTTCTTAGCTACCTCTTGGCTTCCGTTGTCCTGCAGGCAGCAATCGCAGCCCCGACTCATGCGACACCGCCCAACTTGATGATTGCTCTTTGGTAGACTGTAAGTATTCCTTTACTTCAATAGTTGAATTCTTCGTTAGTTCTGTTGATGTCCTCCTGCTAGTTTATACTTATTATATATATGTTATGATTTCAGAATTCTAAGAAGCGTAATGCGTAACGATACGTGGAGGTCAAGTTTCAATCGATGCGTGCTTGGACGAGGCTTAGGCTTAAAAAAACGTTATCTTGTTTTAACATTATTTTAAATTTCTAGTCAATTAAAAAAATTTAATCAATTAAAAATCATTTAATAATACATATGAAGTATGGTACCAAATACAGTTTGTAAGAACTTAACAACATAAATATATTTTCGAACAATAGACAAGATATATTATAATACTACTAATTGAAATATTTGGAGATTTTTTTATTTTTATTAATTAGTAAAAGATAAGAAAACGAATAATTAAGTTAATAAAATATAAATAATTATTCATACAATAGTACAATACATTACATCCAAACCAAATGTATAATATACTATAGTCAAACCAAATAGATTCTTATCTAACATCGAAAGTTTACAATAAAATCTTTATAAATGCCCTCTATAAATTAGTGGATAAATATGTGGGAAAGCAACTTTTTGGACTATTCAATCTATTGGCCTAAAAGTTGAGAAACTTATAATTATTAATTTTTGAACCTTTCAATCCAATTGATATAAAAGTTGAAATCATTATGTAATGTAAAAAAAAAATTAAATAATAACAATAATAATAATAATAATATGATGATGATGATGATGATGTGTGCATTGCCTATGCGAGCCTAGTCGTGCCCTTCCGTTGACCGCTAAATTAGCGCATAGGTTTTAGGCATGGTGTTTTTGCCATGCCTCACACATTGGGCGTCGTCAATGCGCGTCATTTAGAACACTGTATGATTTAGTGAAATTCGTAATTTACAAGTATTGATTAGGAAGCTGCTTTTCCCGAATCTAAAGGCTTGTTCGAGAAATTGTCCAGGGCTTCAACTTAAAGTCTTCAAGGTACATTGATAATAACTCTGCATTTTTTTTTTTTTTTTTTTGTGCCAATAAATTTTTTCATAGTATGATCTTAATTTTAGAACTTGAAGTTGAAGTAATATTCTTTCTCTATTATCATTTGATTGGAGATTTATTATGTGAATTGTGAAAATTTATGATTTTTGAAAATTTGTGAATATGTGATAAATGATAAATTGGAAAATTTGTGATATGTGATAAATGAAGAATTGTTAATATTACTTATTTAATTATTAATAAACAATATTGCTATTGTTATGAAACAGATCGCAAGACAATAGCAATAATGAAATAATGAAGAATAAAACAAGAACACAAGAATTTACGTGGAAATCCAATTCTAAGAAAATCACGGACAGCTGAGAACAATCCAGTAAAATAAATAGTTTTTGTATTTACAATATCAAGATTTCATAATCTCAATTGAAATATAAACTCTCAATCTCTCAATATATTGTTGAAGATGTAAAGAATAATATGAGAATGTTACAATATGAAGATACAATGTGGCTATATATATAAGACCTCTTATTAGAGTCCAAAATGGAGAAGAAGTCCCAAAAGTCCGAATAAAACAAGGAAATAGCGTAAAATTACGCTAATGGGGTGTCGCGACGCCCGGATCATTTTCCCCAACAGGGGGCCCAGCGCCTCGGTGTCCCTTGTCGGCACCGCGGAGCCAGGGTTGCTACCCCATTTCTTTCTCTTAGCGCTGTGGCGCCCGTCTCTCGGGTTTGATGTTCCAAAACATGCTTTTAGCCATCCAAGATTCATTTTTCATGCCAAACTCCTCATTATTATTGAAATTTGATCTCCACAATTTATGACTCTAAAAAATCCAAGTATTTAGACTTCTTCCAATCAATCAAATATCAGATCACATGGAATTTAGATCACACCACAACAAATCTCTACCTTGAGCCAAATTCCATCACAAGGAATTAAAACACATCTTCAAGCAAACACCATTTCGTCTCTTCCAAACAAGTCCAATGAACTAAATCAATGACAAACACCAACTAAGTTCAAGCAATGCTCAAATTTAGAAATAGGAAGTGGTTTTGTAATCATATCAGCAGGATTATCCTTAGTATCAACCTTGCTCACTACAATATCACCACGAACAATTACATCACACACAAAATGATACATCGCTTCAATGTGCTTAGTCCTCTCGTGAAACATCTGATCTTTAGTCAAGAAAATGGCACTCTGACTATCACAGAATACTGTAGATATATGCAAGTCTTTACTAATTTCACCAATCAATCCTCTCAGCCACATAGCCTCTTTACATGCCTCTATAATATTCATATATTTTGCTTTTGTTGTTGACAAAATCACTATATTTTGCAAAGTAGCTTTCTAGCTGATAGCACAGCCTCCAAGAGTAAACACATACCCTGTAAGCGATCTCCTCTTATCAATATCCCTTACATAATCTAAATCCATATAACTGATGACTCCATCTGAATTTCTACCAAAATGCAAACGAGCATTTGAAGAGCCCCTCAAGTATCTGAAACTCCACTGCAATGCTTTCCAATGTTCCTTGCCAGGATTAGCCATGTATCTGCTAATTGCATGTACCAAATCAGGTCTTGTACAAACCATAGTATATATGAGCGAACCAACTGCACCGGAGTAAGGAACCCGAGACATATAATCAATGTCTTCATCTAACTGTGGACACAAGTTAGATGATAGTTTGAAGTGGGCAGTCAAATGAGTACTGACAGACTTAACTTTCATCATATTGAATCTTTCAAGCACCTTCTCAATGTACCCCTTCTGACTCAAATATAGTCTGCCAGCCTTTCTATCCATCAAGATCTCCATTNACTCCTTGTTGAGTTGTAATTTTATTTTTTTGACCTCTACTTTATCCTTGGCTGCTATGAGCATATCATCAACATATAATAATAAATATGTAGTTGATCCACCAACTTTCCTTTCTAAAGTAGACACAACTATCATAATTACATCTATCAAAACCATGAGTAGTCATGAATGAATAAAACCTCTTATACCACTGCATCAGTGACTACTTTAATCCATACAAGAATTTCTTCAACAAGCACATATAGTCTACCTTCTCTGAAACTATAGACCGGTCTAGTTGTTGCATGTAGATGCTCTCCTTAAGTTCTCCATGTAAAAATGTTGTCTTGACATCTATTTACTCTATCTCCAAATCATTCTTAGCCACCACTCAAAGTAAAGCCCGAATAGAACTATGCTTCACAACTAATGAGAACACATCTATAAAATCAACACCTAAAATCTGACTGTAGCCTTTTGCCACCAATTTAGCCTTATATCTAGCATCTTCAATCCCTAATGTGTCTTCCTTTCTTTTGAACACTTATTTACAACGAACCAACCTTTTACCTTTAGGTAATTTCGCCAAGTCCCAAGTGTTATTTTTGCTCAATGACTCCATCTCATCCTGCATAGCAATCATCCATTTGCTAGAACTACTGCAACTGATTGCCTCTAAATATATAGCATGCTTCTTAGTGGAATCAATTTCTTTTAGACAGACTCAATATATAAGCTACCAAATCTGCTTCCCCATACTTCGGTGGAGGTCTAATATCTCTGCGAGGTCAATCCTTAGCTATAGAATACTGTGGTGCTGGTGGTGTAGGCAGGATATTACTGTCTGTCAACTCCGAACTAGACTAATCTATAGTAGACTGTTCTGCAACCCTGATTGTTTCTCTTAACCAATTCTCAACTCCACCTGAGTTGAATGATTCGGCTCCTCCGTTTTATCAGAATCCTTATGAGGTGAACCATGAATCATAGCAAGTTCATCAAATATTACGTTCCTACTAGCAACCACCTTTTTAGTCTGGGACACAACAACTTATACCCCTTCACACTTGATTTATACACAAGAAAAATGTACTTTAGATCTAGACTTCAACTTCCTATTATCCACATGACCATAAATCGGACACCCAAAAATTTTCAAATCAAAATAGCAAGAAGGTTTATCAGACCATGCCTCTTCTGGTATCTTTTTATCAATGACAACTGAGGGTCCTTGATTCATCAGAAAACAAGTTGTAGTAGTAGTTTCAGCCCAAAAGACTTAGACAACCCAGAATTTGAAAGCATACAATGAACATTTTCCATCAAGGTTCTGTTCATTCGTTTTGTCATACCATTCTATTGATGAGTTCCAGGCACTATCAAGTTTCTCAAGATACCTTCAGCCCTGCAGAAGCTATTGAATTCATTTGAACAAAACTCCAACCCATTATCAGTGTGTAGAGATTTCACTTACTTTCCGGTATGCTTCTCTACCAATGTTTTCCACTCATTGAAAGTTCTAAACACATCACTCTTCTGTATCAAGAAGTATACACAAACTTTTCTAGAGAAGTCATCAGTTATTATCAACAAGTAATAATAGCCACCTTTAGATGGTACCCTAGCTGGTCCCCAAAGATCTGAATAGATATATTTAAGTGTTCCCTTCGTGTTGTGTCTTCTTTTAGTAAATCTGACTTTTACCGATTTTCCAAAGACACAATGCTCACAAAAATCTATTTTGCTGGTCTTCTGCCCATCAAGAAGTCCCTTTCTACTTAGCTCTGTCATCCCATTCTCACTCATATGCCCGATCCTCTTATACCAAAGTTTTTAACTTCATCTATCAGAGAATAAGTGGAAACTGCTGCATTCCCAATCACTGTAGAACCGTACAAAATGTACAGCTGTTTAGAGTTTTTATGCCCCTTCATGACAACAAGAGCACCTTTGCTCACCTTCAAAACTCCACCTTCACCGATGTATCTGTAGCCCTTTGAGTCAAGTGAACTCTAAGATATGATATTCCGCTTCAGTTCTGGAACATATCTTACATCTGTAAGTGTTCTGATAGCCTCATCGAATATTTTGATTCTAACTGTACCAACTCCGACAATTTTACAAGGCGCGTTATTTTCCATAATCATAGCACCTCTCGAAACTCCTTCATACGTAGAAAACCAATCCATGTTAGGATACATATAAAAAGTATGAGTCAAGTCAAAAACTCATTCATCACAAGGTTTAGAATCCTCGTCAGAAATCACAAGAAGCTCTCCACCACTTTACTCATCTTCCACAATATCAGCCTCCGCTGTATTAATATGTTGCTTCCCTTTCTCTATAGCACTAGCAGCTTTATTTCTATTTTTCTAAGCGTAGCAATCAGCTCTAATATGTCTCTTCTTCTTACAGTAGTGATATGTCTAGACTTCGATCTGTGCCTCATATTTTTGTCAAGATTCATATCTTGGTTCCTCCCACGCACAACCAAACCTTCAGCGTGATTTTCAGATCCTCCAACAAGATGCCTAATCTTCTCCTTTCATAGTAAATCATCATAGACCTCTTCTACGATAAGAGTATCCTCGACTATAGAAAATAGTATCTCTAAAAGTCACATATGATGGCAGCAGGGAACACAACAGCATCAAAGCTAAGTCCTCCTCGTCATACTTAACATCAAGTGTCTCTAAATCAACCACGATTTCTTTAAACATAGTTAATTGATCATCAAATTACGTACCTTCAGACATCTAGTGAGAATACAAGTGGAGTTTCAAGTGGTACTTGCTGGTCAAGCTCTTTGTCATGCAAAGTTGGTCCAACTTCAACCACAATGCAGTGGCACTATTCTCCTTAAGAACATCATGAAAAATTTGATTCGAGAGATGTAGATGAATTTGAGATTGGAATTTCCGATCCCCACTCATTTCATCCTGCGTCCAGGTAGCAAGCAACCTATCAAAGCCAAGCAATGCTTCCTCCAAATTCATCTGCGCCAACACCGCTCTCATCTTCACTTACCATAATGTAAATATCGTATTTCTATCCAACAACGAAATGTCATACTTCATTATCGCCACACGGAACAATCAACCTCGCTCTCTGATATCACTTGTTATAAAATGGATCACAAGATTATGACAATCATAAAATAATGAAGAAGAAAACACGAACACAATAATTTATATGGAAACCCAATTCGGGAAAAAATTACGGATAGAGGAGAACAATTCACTATAATCAATAGTTTTTGTGTCTACAATATCGAGATTTCAATAATCTCAATTGAAAAAATGTTACAATATGGAGATACAATGTGGCTATATATATAAAACCTCTTTTCAGAGTCCAGATTGGAGAAGAAGTCCAAAACAAGAAAATCGCGTAAAATTACGGTTGTTGATTGTCGACGGCTAATTGTCAACTGTCAATGACTGCTAAACTTCAATCCTTGATCCGCCACTGCTCAAGTTCAACCAAAGAAAAAGAGTATATTTAAAATTGGTCTAAAATTTGACGGATTACGTACATGTAAATAACCAAAACTATAAAATTTGTTAGAAGGAATTAATTTTCTAAAAATGAAGAAAAGTATTTATTTATTTGATTTTTTCTCCACTTGTTTAATACTAATTTTACTCATCACCCTTTATTTTTCTCAAATCATTATTAGAGTCGATTTTTAAAATATTGGTTGATGGAATGGAACATTTAATACTTCATTGACGAGTTTGACAACACAATTAAAGTAAAAAAGATTTCAGGTTTTATTTACTGTATACCAATCATTATTCAACAATTGTTCAGAAAATGTTGAGGTGGCCAACAATTATTTTAAAAAATAATTGGAAGACGTTCAAATATGGACCTGAATTATTACCTTGTCTCTAAATGATTTTGAATAATAATATATTTTTACACAAAAAATGATTGGCTTTTCATACTTGTAATAGAAGTTTTTGTATGTGTTTTTACCATACATAATTATTATTCTTTTTTTATGGTGAAAATGCTATAATGGCCCACCAGCATGACGGTGGGTCTAGTCATTTATTGGTGGCCCAATCTGGATTTGATAACTTGGTGCCCCACTGCATGTGATGTGTTTAATCGGCTTCTACAAAGCCCAAATGAGATCGGTTTTTCTAAAAGCACTTCTAGTTATAAGAAATACTTTCAAAAAATTAGTCAAATTAGTTCAAAATCAATTTTTGGATCTCAAAATCTTTTTTTAGTTTCTTAAAAGCCTGGCCAAGCGAGCCCTAAATATTTTGACGAACGATTGGATTTTAATTTTAAAATATTTATAAAAGAAATTTATTTCGAGCATCTATTGAAACATATAGTTCCGATTTATAATTCCTTTTGATATTTGAGAAAATCGTGCTGTAAAAAGATTTGATATTTGCGTTTGAAAGTTGAAAAGTTCAAATAATTGACTTAGCAACAATGTGTTATTAGAGTTAGAATGCCTTTAAGCATTATGTGAAAAAATTTAAAATATTTTTATTTGATGATAACGTTACTTTTCGAGAAAATAAATTTTCTCAAGTGCCTGTGAGTGTGTTCTTCTTTGAAGCAATAAATAAAGATTTCTGTACTCTTTATTTTCTGTTTTTGGGCTTTCTTCATTGAAATTAAGATTTAAGAGAGAAAAAGTGATAACTTAGCAAAAATGTTAGGTTACGACGATTGACATCAACGACTATTAGTATTACTGAGTCTTTGTAGCAATAGTTAAATTAAATACATAATCACCGACACTTTTATTTGACTATTACTTAACAAATATGCTATAGCCGATAACTATAAACATCTCCAATGATACATCAAATTAGATTTGATTTATGATTTAGATCTTTAAGGTGGTCGAAAATATATTCAATGGAGATATACAAATGAAATGGAAAGTACATTTTTTGACCGAAAATTTAAAATAACACTTTTTTTTTTTTTACATCTACCTGTGGGACCCCAAAAAAAAATTGCTACAACCTACTTGAATCCATTTTTTTTTTTTTTTTTACGTGTTTCCATTGAAGCGAAATTTGAACTTAAATCTATCAAAATTTAAATGGAACGTAAAAATCAATTTTAAAAATATCAATATACATTCAATTTTACATCATAATTTGAGATATTCGAACGACTATTTTGTTAGAGCCAAGCGTGCATCACGATAGTAGATGTAAACCAACCATGGAACCACAAGCCTCCAATAATTAATGATACTTGGGTCCAATTTTTATCTTTTATGAATTATTGATTTTGAAAAAATGGACCATTTAATAGTCAAATTTTGATTAGACAGCTCCGGGCATATGTAATATAAACAGATTCCTCCGAGCCCTAGAACATTTCACACTTCAACTTTGGATTCATAAATATGAAATTAGATTTTTGGGTCCCTCTTGAATAGAGGTGTGAGATTGACTCGTCGCAACTCAACCACATCTCAAATTCGTATGATTCAAGAATCAAGGATAATTTTTGGACTGTATAGAGCCGACATGACTGATTTTCATTTCTATGGACCACACATGGCCAATAACGTAAAAGTATACAGTTGTTTCCTTATGGGCACCCTTGAGTCACTTCAGCATAGAGTTATTGAGTTTTCCGATAAAAAAAAAAAAAAACATAATTAAACAGTATTGGGGTCACAAGGAAAAAATGGGTGTATAGACATACAAGGTCATGAATTTTTTTACTTGTCAGGCATGGATTGACGTACAATAAAAGTGAGTTTTGTTAAGTTCGACTAAAAGACTAGAGAGAATGAAAAAAGAAACTCCAATTTAGACGCATTTTTAGTCTAATGTCAATTAATTCTTTTATCGTTTTCAGTAGAAAAGAATGGTTCAAGAGTGATGTGGAAACGAAGCCCCTTTCCCACTTTGCACACATTGAATCGTTGAATTACACACAGTGCATGTACCAAAAGATCAACGCGTCATCTTATGACAAAGACATTAGTAATGGAATGGAAAGCAGATAAGAGTATGAACAAATAGTTGGAATGACTAAATTAAATTTCTTGGCTCTTGTCCAACGGTTATCATAGGACAATTTGGACTTCTAGATGAAGGAATAAATAAATAAAATCATTTATTTTCGTGGTTTAGCTCATTGGAGACAGCATTCTTATCCTACTAGGGCACGACATGACAGGCATTAAAACCGAGTACATTTCATTTCTTTTAAAAGGCTCCATATTCATTAGATCAACTTTATTTCAAAAAGTGAATTCCTAAAATTATATTTTAAAAGATTCTTTAAATTAATATTTTGAAATAGATCAGTGAATTTGACTCTTCAAATTTTAAGGATGGCAAAAAAAAAAAAAAAAAACCCCTGCAAACTCAATATCCTTGGAGCACTAACCTGAACGGGGTGAGGATTTACCTGTTTAATCGGGTATTCGAGTCGGGCCGGGCCGGGCCGGGCGGGGAGGGGTAAAGGGTCTGCCCCGCCCAATTTTATTTATCTATTTTTTTTTTAAATTCAATGCTTTAAATGGAAAAATTCACAAAATTTCATTAGCTCTAATAAAAAATGGTAATTATGATTATCTCAAAAATATGACAAATAATAAAAGTCTTAATTTATCAAATATATTTGAATAATTTAATTTTTAAAAATAAATTAAAAATATATTATTATCTTACTTTAATAAATGAAAAAAAAAAATCGAGTAGTAAATAGGACAAGCGCCCCCGACCCGCCCTGCCTTAAATCGGTAACGGGGCGGGGAATTACCTCGTGGGGGCGAGAGATGAGGGAGGCCGTCCCGGCCCCGCCTCGCCTCGTTGCCATTCTTATCAAATATATAGAGTCAAATACACTCTCTATAATTAAATGTATTTAAAATATTTCAATTTTTAATTAGATGAAAATAGTATAATAATTTGGAGAGATGCTAGTGAAAATCAAATATAGGGAAAAAATTTGAGAGTAGTAAAATTAAATGTTAAATATAAAGAGTGAGTTAGAGTACTTAAAATTTTTTACTCTAAATTTATAAATACTCTCTAAATTACAAAATATGTTATTTAAAAATAGAGTCTTCGAGAGATTCTTTGAATACTCCTACAGTCCTACTTTAAGGATGACAAAAGGGTGGGAAGAGAATTAAAAATATTCCTATTTCTGATTAAGGAAAGATGAGTTGAGATCTGCTGTCCAAAATTAATTGTCAAACTTGTTGTCCACCAAATGATTCATTGGCAAATCATTTTATACCTATTTTTAAGCACAAGTTATTGTGTAAGAAAAGTTGGACATATTAATTTAAAGTGATGTGTCAATAAATCATTAGGTGAACATCCAATTTTGGACAGCAAATCTCAACTCATCTTTCCTTAGCCGCTTATTACTTTTTAATTAAATATACTCACATCACAATTAATAATTACTACACCATATTTTATTTGTATGAAATGTTCATAACTTTTGCACATTATTACATTTATGTTCCCAATTTTCTACATTATGCACTTATTCTCGAACTAATACAACTTGTTCTTGATTATGGTTCTGTCCAAAAAATAAAGGGATAATCGCAGCAAATATCCCAAATCTTTCAGATTTTTGTGCACTTTGCCCTAACCTTTGATTTGTGCTAGCGGAGGTCTCAAACCTTTCAAAAATATGCGTCGGATATCCATCTGGATGAATTCCATCCAGTTGACCGTTAGTCAATCTGAAAAGTCAAAATTTGCCCAATTTTGACCCAATTAGAAAGGGCAAAATGATGACTATACAATTAACACATTAAATAAACAAACAAAAAATCTCTCACTAATACCCACACTTTCTCTTCCCAGTGTGCCGGCATCACCACCGTCTCACTGCCGGCACCACCACCTCACGTCGGCACCACCGCCGACTCCTCTATGCCGACTAATAACCGTAATCGTCTCTATCTCCTCCGCTAACATCTTTTCCACTATTAAATGAAACCCAAATGAAAAAACCAAACAACNGTGCTAGTGAAGGTCTCAAATCTTTCAAAAATATGCACCAGATGTCCATCTGGACGGATTCCGTCCAGTTGACCGTTAGTCAACCTGAAAAATCAAAATTTGCCCAATTTTGACCCAATTAGAAAGGGCAAAATGATGACTATACAATTAACACATTAAATAAACAAACAAAAAATCTCTCACTAATACCCACACTTTCTCTTCCCAGTGTGCCGGCATCACCACCGTCTCACTGCCGGCACCACCACCTCACGTCGGCACCACCGCCGACTCCTCTATGCCGACTAATAACCGTAATCGTCTCTATCTCCTCCGCTAACATCTTTTCCACTATTAAATGAAACCCAAATGAAAAAACCAAACAACCGTCTAAATCCACAATTTTCCCCAATTTGAGCAAAACTTAGCCAAATCATTTTCACTGCATATATATGAAGATCTTCATGTCCCTCCAAAAACTAAACACCCATATACTTCTACCCTAAACACCCATGGAAATTGAAGAAAAGCGGAAGATTTCAACTTCGAATCATCTGGGGAAAAACGAAGATCCGGTAGAGTGTTTATATAGGTGCAGAGGAGCCGCTGGACATAGAGATGAAGATGGGGTTGAGGTGGAGGAGTGAAGATGCGGTGGTGGAGTAGCGGTGGCTGATGATGTATGGTTTGGTTTTGGTACATCCCATTTGAGCTTCCTTTTGATGGTCGTCGACAGTTGCAGATGTGCGTGTCTAGTATTATGGTTTTGATTGGGTGCAGAAGGGTGGCATCGACAGGTGGTGGTGGTCTGCGATGGCAGGTGGCGTGGGTGGTGACTACTTGGTGTTGCCAGCCTGGTTGAAGAAAAAGGGTGGGAATGAGGGGGAGAGAGATATTTGCTTTTTGTTTTTGGAGTTTTTTAATTTATTTTTTAAACTTATTTAATATGAGTAATTGTATAGTCACTATTTTGCACTTTCTAATTGGGTCAAAATTGAGCAAATTTTGATTTTTCACGTTAACTAACGGTCAACTGGACGGAATCTGTCCAGATGGACCTACGGCGCATATTTTTGAAAGATTTGAGACCTCCGCTGGCACAAATCAAATATTAAGGTAAAGTGCGCAAAAATTTGAAATGTTTGGACCTTTGCTGCAATTATCCCTTAAACAATTGCATCTTGGACTTGGATTTGAGCCTATTTCGCTAAAGAATGTTTTTATAATCCTAGCCAAACCCCCTCTCCCGTTCTCTTTCACTCATTTCTCTCTCGTCCGTTAGTTGACTTGATCGTCGGAGTGTAAACGGTTGGCGGACCTTTTTTTTCGATCTGTGGCATTTGCCTTCTAACGGGGTGTTCTAGTGTGCGAGTGATGTCTACATAGAGAAAAGGTGGTTAGGATTCTGTTGGTGCATTTTTTGAGGTCGGCAAAACCATCATGCATAAGAAGAAGGGTTGAAAACCACACTATGCACCCAAGAAACATAACAGAACATTCTGAATTTTGCCAATAATATTAAATCCAACTCATAAAATAAAATGACTCAGAAGAAAGCATAAACAACAGTCCAAAAGAGACTCCACGTGAGAAACTATAAAGTTGGAGTCCTTGTAACAACCTTTAGCTGATATAATCCGAATCTCCTACAAGAGCTAGAGCTCTAAGATCCCAAAACCAAATATTCATCATTGATTATCAGCTCATCCCCATGAATGATTATCAAACAATATTATTAGTGATAATGTCGAAATCACCTCCATAATTTTATTTATTTTGTTACTATGTTGTTGATTTAAGATTTTTTGAAAATTTTATTTTTTTACTGATAAATAAGTTATTTTTTTATTTTTTATTTTTTACTATGTTGTCGATGAGATGTGTTGTTGATTATGATTCTTTTTATTTTTTATTTTTTTTTCATTTAGCAACTATTAAGTATTCATTTTATTATTATTATTATTATTATCTACGGAATACCCTGTTGTTAGTATTTATTTTCTATTACTTTATTATTTACAAAACTTTTTTCCATGAATAAAAATTTTGTTCTACAGAATTTACTCTTTTTTTTTTTTTTTCTCTTGAAACAAGAATTTTCACATTGTCTCCAAGGCATTACATGTAATTCAAACAAATAAAAAGAAAAAATGGAGAAAAGAAAGAAAAAGAAAAACAAGATGAAAATAAAGTAAAATACGAAAGGTCATGTCTTTCCAATCCTGCCACCACCCATGCATCGTCGCCCTGACCAGACCCCAACACTGGTCCTCATCAAGTTGCGATATGTTGTCCAACTTATTGTCTATCCAATTAATTATTAATACATTATTTTTAAATTAACATGTTATTTTAAATTTACTCTTATTAACTTCACTACTAACCCACCAAATTGATAATATGCTAATTTAAAATGACGTATCAATAATTGGTTGGATAGTCAACAAATTGTACAAGAAAAATTGGAAAGCATATCTCAACTCGTCCTCGTCCACCCTATTCTGCTACGACTTATTGAACCCCTTTACTCGTGCCTAAGAACCAACTACCATGTCAAGACTATCCATCCTCTCGTGCTATCACCACCTGTAACGCCCCAAATTTTATTGATTTAAATATTGAGGTGTTACCAATATCATTTCATAATCATATATAGCGCGGAAAATATTAAATAAATTTTAATAAAACTCAAATATTCATAACGTTAAATTTAATCACTCCAAACCATTAAATCAAAACTTAAAGCGTCAAATTGAAACTAAGAAATACTAATCTCTAAACATAA
>CAIGRB010165121.1:17808-44694 GCA_903798255.1 Fraxinus quadrangulata
TTTTGTAGCGTAGCCCATTAACGACTGCTCGCCAGTAGAAATTCAGAATTGTGTATATGGGATACATGAGATACAAAGTAATAAAAATGAAATTCAACGTTGAAGAAACAATTGGGTGGAATACAATTTTTTTATTATAATTTTGTTTACTCTACTAATTCATCCATGCATGATGAGATCAACAAAATCGTCAAGATGAATTCCAAATCAAAAATCATTTCTATCGTATATATTTTAAAAGTCCACAATACATTTAAAAATAACATTAATCAAATTTACAAATACTTATTTTTAACACTAATCATCTAACGTGCAACACACGTTTCCTTCACTGGTTGTATTGAAAAGTTACAATATTTAAGAAAAGTCAATATTTTTCATTTCTCCCTTATTTGTTTAAATTGTCCAAAATAAAATAAGGAATCCTTCATAAATACAAAATTATAAGAATACAATTTAATATTAAAAAAACTGTAAAAAAGTTTCATAAATTAGAGTGTTAAATTATAATATCAATAAATTTAATATATATTATGTATATTACTAAAACAAAAATTTAGGAAAAATATAACATAAATAAGGATAATTTAATCATCATTATCACATTCTAATATATAGCATATACTTTCTGTTGTATAACATATTCTGTCACCTAATATTTTTCACTTTTTGTGTTACTCTATATATCTTTGAAATCGATTCATTCACTCTATTATCGCGCCCAAATCATCATTCATATTAACCACAAATTGACGAGTATAGTTCTTCAACATTAGATTTCTGCATAGTAAGTCACAATGCCATCTTCAATTTTACTAGTTCACGTGTCTACCGTCACGAGCTTCATTTCATTTGCTTTTTTATCACATAGTTGTCACACCTCATTCATATAGATAACAATATACTAACCAGTGTAGGATTACAATTGCCGACTTGACCTAGACATCCAAATTCATCCACACATTTTTTTTTTTTTTTGTTAATAAAATGAAAACATCTCCAAAAGTATATTTGAAACCAATGATTATAAAATCATAGTCCAACATATTTATCCTGAGGTTGTAAAAGTATTTACATGCCATTTCAAAAGTCATACAGGATCCTCAAAATATAATACAACCGAAGTCCACAAAATAACCCTACAGGTCGTTATCCATGTACATCAAACTTCGAAATCCCATAAGAGCTCCACAGCTAGCCATGTCTTCTAGGAAGTTCCATGCTCACCTACAATGCAAAAACTATATAAGCTAATGCTCAGTAAACAAGAATCATGCAGGTCATGAGTATGAGTGATAATAGTATATGACATAATGTCATTTACTTTAAACATCATACTAAAGATGTATCATACTCATATATTCGTCAAAGTCGACTCGAAATAATTTCATTTAAATCTTTCATTGGGCCCTTGACCCACATACTATGCACCGGATAGAGCTCTGCACAATATCAATAATCAATAATCAAATGACCAATCTGACAGCGACACCACCAAGTGGACCATCCTCTTGTGACCACTAAAGGCTCATCTCCTAACTATCACTATGCTCACCCAAGAAATATCTGACCCGACGGCGCTAATAATCAGAGTATCACAAAGGAACAGTCGAGTGGTCCACCCTCCTGTGATCACCAAAGGCCCATCCCCTATCTACCTTTGCAATCAACCAGAAAGTATCACCCACGGTGTCAAAACATATCACTTAAGCATGCCTCGTATGCCTCGATGCTCTAATAGTGGTCACTAAAATATTTTATGTGGAAATCTCAATTTTACAATCATGTTGTGCATGCTAGGTTTTCTACCATGAATGTATGTCATGCATGCACATGAAAATGCTCATGAGTAACATACTCAATGATTATAACCATTATATGATACACAATGAGCTCCTTATCAGAGTTATGTAAATATTCTAACACTACTATATCACAAACACTATGTTCTTACATCGTAGTTGCAAATGGATTTTCACTTACCTTTTTGCCATTGTGTGTGCGCTCGCTTCTACGAAGTGTAAATCAATTCTATTTTCCACTTAAATTCGGAGAATCACATGTATTACCATCTAATATTAAACACAATCCTCAATTTGATAATCTTAACACACAGACACACACAATCCGTGCTACGTACATTCATGCCAAAATAATTTAGATGACATTAACAATTCAAGTTACCAATTACATTGCAAACTAGTCCCATAAATTACACTATTTCTCGAGTCCAATTATGAACTTCAGCGTCATCCAATTGTTTTTAACAATCTAGCACTCCTTAAAATGTATTTTTCATGCCTAAAAGATAATTAATGGACATGTAAATGTTGAATCTAAGTTAAATACATAAATGGACATAATCTGTTTTCAGGTTTCCGTCGCTATCCAAAGATTTTTCCAATCATTTTTCACTCCTTTAACTATATCCAATAATTCCCAAATTTTTACCACACTTCTATAATACACATATAATGGTAATCATGCTATAAATTTGTCACAAATAAAGGGTTTACAGCTTCGAAGCCATTCCTTTTACAAACACCAAATCAAACGATTTCCCTCATGGCTGTTTTGAGTTTCACTTGAACGAGACTTTAAAAAATTGTATTCTAACCTATTCAAGATCATTTCTATACTTATAAATCTTGTAAAACATTCATATTGATAAATATAAGTTATACATAAGGGATTACTTAAAATCAAAAGTTAAACAATTCAAGTCTAGCAATCTACATCTCTGTCCAGGTTATTTTCTTTCAAGTTCTTCTAATTAATTGCCCATAATTTTTGCTATCATAAATCATCAAAACACCCCCAACACAATCTTAATCAAGTCCAGAGGTTCAAGAGGCTACAAAGCTCTCAAAAACAATAAAGACATACCTCAAAATAGTGTACTAATTCACCTGTCCAGAACTCCCAATTCCCAGCTTTCTATTTTCTATTTTTCCTTAGCTTTTTTGCTTTCTCTTTCACTTGGGGATAACTTGAGGAAAACTTTAGGGTTAAGTGTCCTATTTAGGGGCTATATAAAGAGTTTTAAGGGTTGGGGTCGTGCTTGACACTTAAAGATGAAGAAATTGATGATTAAAGTACAAGTATCTCCAAGCATGAGATGTCCAAGTAGGTTGTGGCTTCATGCAGCCATATTTGACTTTTCCCTTCTCATATTTGGATCCTTATGTGACTTATAAGGTCCATGTTTTATACCCATTTTTTTCTCATTCTATTTCTCATTTTTTTTCTCTTTTTTCATTTCAACCACACATTCTATTAATAAAATAATATTACACATAAACTCAAAAATTCTCTTTACTTTCTAACCACACAATCTTTCATTAATTACTATTCCAAAAAATATTTATAAAGTGCTAAGGCTTTAGAAAACGTGATGGAAGCCTTATGATTAAAGGAATTTGATTTTAAAATGACAAGTCGTCACATGTTAAGTATGAGTTGTCTCTTTTTAGTTAAACTCTGATTTTGTACCAATCCTTGGATGCTTTGTATGAAATTTAGGGATAATATGTTACATATTTGAAGTCTTAAAGAAGTGGTAGACGTGACTAATACTTAAGGGTGAAGGAATTTATCATTACAAGGATAAATCAATAGACATGAGGTGTACTAAGCATGAGGTTGTCACTTGGGGCTCAAAATCTGATTTTGTACCTATAATTGCATATACAAATCAAGTATCCTTGGCTTATTTTAATATGTTTACAATCCAAGTTACTTGTCCTAAGATTCCAAAATATTTTATAGAGTTAATTCCATAATCGTTCATTCATTACCTACCCAATTGACACCCAATTCTCGACCGATTTCCACGATTTGCACCTCAATATTTATAACGTCATATAAATCTTATCTTATCGTATTGTGATCATATTACTTCATGCCTCATGTCCCAAATGTGTCAATCACCTATCTAGGGTTAAGATTACCTCAATCAATCGAATGGAGAACTTGCAATTTTGTTGATACTAATTTCGGCCTTTTCAATATTCTCATTGCTTAACAAATCAATCTCCAACACCCAGATTAATCTTTTTTTTTTCTCAATCATAGCTCAACTTAGAATTCACCACCTAGGTTGAGGAGTAAAGGGCTAACACCATACCAAGGTCTTAAAACCTCAATAATCGAATGCATCATTTTAAGAGAAATCAATTATGAAAATTGATGCAAATGACTTTATAAATAACATGGAATGTATGAATCATATTTGCCAAATGTGATGTGAAGTTTGGGGTATTACATAGCTGTGACAAATTATTATTTCAACTGCATCAGTATTCATCAAGGTAAAAATAAGGGATTGCGATTATTGCAAGAATATGGTCACAATCCAAAATATGTTCTCTACCGTATTATAACGAGTGCTATTATCTGTGACCTTCTCATATGTATACTTTATTAAATTTGTGATTAGTATCGTTATCTTTGGCATTCATATTTATGACCTTCATATTTGTGACTAGTATTCAATTTGTGACTAGGGCTGTTATTTGTAACCTTTGGATGATGTTGATTTTATCAATGCAGTTATTTATGACTGGTTCTATTATTCTGATATATTGTATAAATGTTAATTAACATAACTACATTGTTGTAACAGCTATGGGAGTTATGCATGTTTCCCTACTATATGGAGGTCACTGGTCACACTTCATTCTAGTGGAAGATTCTTGCATACGGCTAGTTAACTTTGTTTTTTAGAGTTGGTGTAGAGGTTACAATTACAATGACATATACATAGAATTCTATATTGCCTAATGTTCAGATATTTGACAAAGATCTCATTGCAATGCATGTAATATGAGAAACACGTGTCACTTAATATCTCCTTCTCGACATTATTGAATTTTGGTCAAAAATTTGTGATCACATTTATTGTAGAGTTTGTAGTAATTTTTCTCGGGAATTAACAATATTATGGTATCATGTATTTCCATTCTTCCATAAATAAGAACATTAGACATGCCATCAAAATCAACATAAAATTAAGGTCACAAACACAAACACAAACACGGAATATTCAATCTCCTTCACATGCCCAAACACGGAACACCTAACTCAAACAGTATGTCTCAAAAACTAACACTGTGAATGATTATGTGAATTTAATCCTTTACATACCTACACAATCAATCACAAACCTTAACACGATTAACAAAAAATAGGTCACAAACACTAATTGTAGTCTACAATCAGCAAACTCATAAATCACAATTGCAATACCTAGGTCACTAATATCAAGTTACATAATACCCAGAATTAGATATTATCAGAATTAAGTCACATTTTACCAAAACTTTTGTAACCCAATATCATGTCATAATATACAAATAGGTCACGTTTTACCAAAATTAGGTCACAAAAAAAAAAAAAAAAACCATTCACATCACACCCAGCATACCCCCACACACACTGGATTTGACATTACAATGCATTAAAAAAAAAAAAAAAAAACTATATTTGCGGATTACCTTATTCGATGAGTATTTGCCATTGGAATCAAACTTTTTCTTTTCTATTCTTTTTTCCCCTTGTAAAGGTTCTTGAGAATTTTTCTTTCTTTTCCCTTCGTGTTTAACTTTTCGGGGTTCTTTTTCCTCATTAGAATGAGAATCCCGTTCTATACTTCTAGTCAACACTATTTTTTCGAACACGGGCTTGTGAAGTTTCAAATAGTAAAAATTATTCTTGAATCGAAGTTTCAATGGAAGAAACAGTAAGAGCAATGGAGTTTCCATCGAAATTTTACCTTTGAAAATATTTGAAATGATTTTCTCTCTATTAAAACAATGTAGAAGATAAAGGCTAATAACCATTTAGATATGAATTTACCTTACTTAATTTGTATTCACATAAAATTAGAAATATTGCATTATATTTATAATATTAAAATAATAATAATAACACCAGGGTTATGAAATTATAACTTAAATACCTGAATGTTGAACTACGTACTTAAAATATATGATTTTACTTATTTTTCCAATAAAATATGCAAAATTCAAAAGGGCAACTTACACAAATATCTTTAAAATTAAAATTTTTTGAAAAATCATATGAAAAATTTTTTGGAAGTAAAAAATACTGTATAATATTAAAAAGTGACACAATGTCACTCTTTTTTTTAATAAAAATTGTCACTTTTTAATAATAAAAAAAAGTTACACAGTTCTACTTTTAAAAGTTAAGTGTCACTTTTTTTAATTAAAAAATGACATACATTGTCACCTTTATTAATTAAAAAAAAAGTGATAGAAATTAAGAAGGTGACTGAAAAAAGTGACATCACTAAAAAAAGTGACAAAAATTCGAAAAAAAAAAGTGATAAATACTAAAAAAAATGACATCCAAAAAAGTGATAATTTTTTTTAAAAAGTGACGAATTCAAAAAAGTGACATAAATTAAAAGGAGTTACACAAATAAAAAAATGAGTTGATCAGCTATTATAACATGAGAATAGAAATCCTTTGAGAGTAGAATTTTGATATGATATACCTCAAAGTTAAACTAACTTAATTACAAGCAGTGTGCAAATACTATTGCTGGAGGTGTGTGGAAAGTGAAAATTGCTTTATATCAGGATGATTTTCTTATCTTGCACGAATTTGATTATAGACGGATTTGTGTCAACGAGAAAATCACCTACATACTATTTTTGTCATTTTTTTTTTTTAAATTTCGTCACTTTTCAGTGTGTTACTTTTTTTGTGCTACCTTTTTTTTTAATTGTAATTTGTCATTTTTTAAAATTTTGACTTTTTTTTGAGTTTGTAGTACGAATAAGTGAAATGACAAATCCACAAAAATTATCCAACAAACTTGGAAGGAATTACTAGACCCACCATCCATCTCAATATATATCACTAGCAACTGCCTCATCCCTCTCGAAAACCAGCACACAGGAAACCCACCACCAAGCAATCTCCGTCAATCCAATAGTAATGGGCAGTCAGGGAAATTTTTGTAATTTGGTAAATGACAATGAAGCCATCTGAGAGTAAGCAAAAACCAGTTCTTCTTCTTCTTCTTTGAAGTTGATTCTTTATCAACATTTCATTTCCTCTTCAACCCGCATTCTCCAACCACTGTAGCAATAGGAGTCAAAGTCAGTTGTCGGAGTTGGCATTGGTGTCGGGGTGAATAATTCGGAATTGGAGTCAAGAGTTTTTGATTTCGGATCGAAACAACTTTAAGGTTTCTGCTATTGCAATTTGGATTTTTTGTGTCTAGTGTTTAAAATACCCACGAATAGGAGAATGAGAAGATGGAAGATGAAAGACGATCTGAGATAAACGATGACAAAAGTGACGAAAAATGGACGGAGACAGAGATTCTTGGAGATGAAATCGCCGCTGATAAGGAGAGGAGAGCGTTCCTACGATGAGGAGTGGGTTTTTACAGAATTGGGTTTGGATTTTAGGTTTAGGACGTATTAATTACGTGTTTAATGGTTTAATTAGTTTTAAAAGGGTATTATTCAATTTAGTTAGTTTAAAAGGGCACTAGGCCTAATTTACTCTTACAACTATGAGCCCAATACTTCATTTGATGACAGATTCTATGGGCTTAAAGGAGAGGCCCATAATAATTGCTTATCCAAACAATCCTCAAAATCTCTCTGCTTGAACCACCACAGCAACCAGCGCTGCTGCCATGGCATTCACACTGTTTCAATCCACACTCTTCTCAAAGCCCTCTCTTTTCTCTTACAGAAGAAGCTTTGCCTTTTGCATACAATTGCCTTCTTTCTCCACAGCTTCTGCTTTTTCTTCAGACAAATTCCAGCCCAACAAGAAGTGGAGGCAACCAGTGGCATCCGTTCTCGAACTTGCTGGCGTCAAGGTTGCCAAAGATGGTAACATGCCCACTTCGAGAAATTAAATATTTCTTCAATTGCTTCACTTTACGTTTGCCTCTTTTTGCTGTAGGATATGAATTTGTTGTGGGTGTTTTATATTTTCAGTTTGGATCGAACTTATTTTCATTTTTCTCTCGTTGTAATCACTATGAAAGTTCGAATCTTGGTTGTTCTGCTATAAATTACTCTATCAGATTTTATTTATTTATTTATTATTATTATTTTTTTCTTTGTACTAGATGGGTAATTCTGCAAAATTTATATTTGTTTCCCATTTATTTAATGGGTTGTGTGGTGATCATGCCATATTTCTGGAATCATTGCTCGTCAACTTATGGAACTTTGGATGATCAAATTTGCAGAAATAGTAAGAGATGACCCAACAAACAATGTTCCTGATTCAATATTCTCAAAGCTTGGAATGCAGCTTCACAGGAGGGATCAGCATCCCCTTGGCATCCTGAAGAATGAAATCTATGACTATTTTGACACAAATTATCCCAACAAATTTGACAAGTTTGATGATTTGTGCCCAATAGTTTCGACTATTGCGGTAGGTTAATTGGTCCATAAAGGAATTTGAAGCTTGCTTTTCTCCTTCGTAATTAACATGTCATATGAACTCGCAATGCTCCTAGCTATGATTTATTTTAATAGTGGTGATCAAATGTTTGGTATTTTCTCCCCTGTGAAAGTTTACCTTTTTCTTATTTAATATATTATTTCGGTTTTAGTGGGGTACGTCAATTGGTCCCCTGCTCTACTGATAGTTCTTTAAGCTTATAACAACCGGAAACACCACAATTAATACTATAAAGGAAAAAACTCCGAAGGGTTTAGTTGATTTTGCTATTTTTTTCTTGTTTCTTAATTAATGCTAGTATAGAAGAGGTGGGGAACTAGGCGGCAGGCAGGATATTTAGATGAGGACACTCTATGAAATAACAATATGTCCATTGACTTGAGCACCATGTATTAGACTTATAGAAGCTGACACAAAATCTCCAATATTACTTTGCTTGTGAGCCAAAGAGTCTTGGGGACTGATTGAACATTTTCCAAGTCATGATAACTGGACTTCATCTCTTTATTTCTAAGAACGCCTAGAGTAACTCATAACTTGATGCAAATATGACTGAGGGATCAAAGATTCAAAGATATTGTATATTCACTTCCAAATGCGATTAATTGAAATAAATGATTTAACTCTAGAGACCTTGTGAGAACCTAAAGAATTATCGAATCGAATGAAATACTGTCCACGGAAGCACCAAATCTGGAATTACTGCGACAATTATATTCTTATTCTTCAGCTTCATGCTAAAGCTTGATAATCTCGTACTGCCACATTGGTCTTTTGATTTTGTTGGTTGATTGCTGTATTTTGATAGTTGGTCTCGTTCTTGCAGAACTTTGATGATGTATTGGTACCTGCTGATCATGTGAGCAGGAGTTATAATGATACATATTATGTAAATTCTGAAACTGTCTTGAGGTGCCATACTAGTGCTCATCAAGCTGAGTTACTGAGAGGAGGGCACACTCATTTCCTTGTAACTGGAGATGTATACCGCAGAGATTCTATTGATTCAACTCATTACCCTGTATTCCATCAGGTTTGTATTAATATCTGATAATTATGTTTTTCTGTCTAATTTCAATGCCCAAGTTGTATTTTTTCTTCGATGCTGTCCTGTGTGTAATATTCAGATGGAAGGTGTTAGAGTTTTTACGCCGGCTGATTGGGAGGCATCTGGCACTGATGCCACATCATATGCTGCAGGGGATCTAAAGAAATGCCTTGAGGGGTTAGCACGCCATTTATTTGGTAAAGTTTGATTTGAACTTTAAATGTTTCATTTGGAATCCACTTTATGCAATATTCAGAATCCAATTGGATTTACCATCAGAAAGGTAGCTACAGCCTACAGCTGATTGTGTTATGCTGATAGTTTCCTTATCTAGATCTAAATTGTACTGTGATCTGATTATAATTTATGTTCATAACTAGTTGATTTTATATCATTACTACAACCCACCCCCACCCCGCTCCTTTCCATCACACACAAAGAAAAGGATAGAAAGGAAGGTGGGAATGAAAAGAAAAATAGAAGTGAGAAGAATGGTTCCCAAAACCTTAATATCTGGGAAATTATACCTCCACGTGACCTGAGAACCAAGTTTAGAACATAGCTCGTGCAACTGAATTCCTAGCTCTGTCACAGAACCATCAATGTGCCTCCAAATTATTAGCATGCTACTGTGCCTATTGGAATTGGTCGGATTCAATGGTTTTCGAATCCTCTTTAGCATTGATGTTTAGAATCTTCCAGGTGGTGTGGAAATGCGCTGGATTGACACTTATTTTCCCTTCACCAACCCATCATTTGAACTGGAGATATATTTTCAGGTTATTCTCGATTGCGGCCATTAATTAGGATTATTGTTCTTTCAACTGGCATATCTTTTATATCTTGATTTGGCACTTGGAAAATTTAATGTTTCTTCTTGGAGACATATGAAGTCGAATGCTAAAAGTGATTCTATTATTTGTAACAGAATTGCAAATGAAGTCATTTCTGAACCTAGTCTATTGCATTAGGAAACTAATGTGCATTGACAAAATAAGCTGAATTTTCTAACAAGCGTGAAATCATTTCAATCGCCCCAAATAATTGAACTATTGGTGTACGAGGTCTTCCCATCATCTATTTTCCCATTTTGATTTGTCCAGTTCTGAATACTGTTAATGCTTGAAATCGACTTGTAGATGTTCTAAAATAGTATGATAGTGTAATAATAGTTATAAGCAACAGTTAAGAGTTGGCGTCGTTCAAGTATATGGTGTTTAGAGAAGCTACTTAGAAGGTTGAAGATAGAACAAACATTGTGTGGTATAGAATGAGTGACTGTTCAAAGAAGACAATGGCTGAGCTTTAGGAGGAACTGAAGGTGGAGGGCTCAATGCTCAGGAGCTATGGTGGTATAGCGAGGATGTTCAAGGTGCAATTAAGACACTGAGCTTGTCTCCAGACATGGCAGAAGACTGTGTATCAAGAATCTTGAAAACTATATATCTGCAAGAAGAAAGCTAAAAGGCCGTCTAAGAGGCAATATTTAGAGCATATGACAAGTTCTATGACTGTGTCGACATTAAAGGAGAGAAAAAGTGCATAGGATAGCTGAAATAATGGGATGGAAAATGAAACCTTTAAATTGTCAAGTGCATTAAGGACAAGGACTGAGAGTTTTGATAAGTGATGAAGATATAAAGAAGAGGTGAAGAAGCCATTTTGGAAGATTGTTGCATTAATATTGGGTCACAATTAGTGGATAGGAGAAAAGCAGAGACATCTTGCTATTTTGTGAAATTAGGGTAGTGGAGGCAAAGGAAGACCTCAAAAAATGGGAAACTTGTTGAGGCTTTGGGACCTGTCAGTATTTCTATTGAACTTTGGTAGTAGTTTTTGGGTAAGTTAGCATATCTTGTTTGGCAAAGTTATTTAAAAAAATCAGTACAACTAAAAGATGGCGGGCAAGTGGGGAATGCAATATCCATTTATAGAAATAAGGGAGGTGTTTATAATTATGCTAATCAATAAGGCATTAGGTTAAAGAGTCACACAATGATACTTGTGAGAGATTGAAAAATGAACAGTTCAGAGATTCAACTCGGATTTATGCCAAAGAGAATAAACCATGGAAGCTATACCATAATTTGCAGAGCAATATTTTACCATTAAGAAAAAACCACACAGTATGAAGCTTGTGTTTAATTTTGAGATGACTTTTCTCTGCTCCATCTTAAATTTTCTTTGATGAGATGGACAGGGACAAACTGATATTGTGCTATTCCTTAATTTGTTGGTAAAAGATTTATCTGTGTGTTTATACTGCAGGGGCAGGTTCAAAATTCAACTTGAAATAGTATATTCAATAAGAAAAAAAGGAAAAACAGAAGAAAGAAACCTAAAATAAAAACTAGAAACGCAGTTCTGTCAGTGATATTCCAAGTGAAATGGTATGTTCAATGGAAAATCTGAAGGTTAAATCAAAATAAAAAGAAACAAATAAAAATTAGATAAACATTCTTCATTTTGTCAGCTAACCCTGGAAGCCATTATCTTTGGAATTGTACTGAAGCTCCTGAGTTATTTCTGGTCATTAAAGATAAAAAACGAACCGGTCAATTATTTCCAAGTTTATTCGGAATTCAGTGTCACTAGCATCTGGTAACTGGAGTGTGGATGAATCAACACTTCATGAAGGAGCAAAACGTTTGATGTGATTTTGTGGATCGCTTGAACACATATCTCAACTCTTTCTAAATGATCTTCTGTTTTCGTTTTCTTTTCTAGCTTTATTGGGCATGATCTATGGGAGTGGGAAACAAGAAATGAAGTGTATCAAATATTTTCTGGTTATCGACTGTTATATTTCTGCAAATATGTTCTTCTTCGATGAGTTTTAACTTGTATTTTATTGATTTGGCACGCACTTTGCCAGTCATCCTACCAAATAACAATTTTGTCACATCTGATAAACTATTAACTGTTTAACAGGACGATTGGTTGGAAGTTCTAGGTTGTGGAGTGATGGAACAAGAAATATTGAAGAGAAGTGGTAGGGTGGACAATGTTGCTTGGGCCTTTGGGCTTGGACTGGAGCGATTAGCAATGGTTTTATTTGATATTCCAAATATTCGCCTTTTCTGGTCGAATGATGAGCGGTTTACTTCTCAAGTATTTCCTTAATGTGTTTTCAGTTATTTTTTCCCTTTGCTTTACATATCATACACTATTCAACAAATTTTCCATTTTCTTAATTTTTGTTTAGTTCTCTAAAGGGCAGCTTGGTATCAAGTTTAAACCATTTTCAAAGGTATGACTCGACGTATTTCACAAATATGTTTAGGCTTGCATAACTATCTATTTAAAGAATGCAATTATTTGTGGGAGTTGGACCTCACAAGCACGCGTTTTAATTCTCTATCCCGTTTCTGGCCTAAATATGGCTGTACAAATTTCTTTGTACATAATGTTGTTTTTACACTCTTGTTTCAAAAAATTTAGGGTCTGTTTGATAGGTTTTTTTTTCCCATGGAAAATGGAATTGAAATTTCATTTTTCACTTTTGCCATGTTTGATGACATTTTTTCCCAAGAACTTTTGCCACTTTTCTTGGTTTTAGTTGAATTGAAATTCCCACCGTTTAGGTTGGAATTGAAATTCTATCTTTTTTTTTTTTTTTGGCAATAGAAACAAATTCTATCACCAATTGTAAAAAAAGAATTATCCCTTTAATTGACAATTTCCATGTAAAACAAAGTCAAACGAATATAAAAAAATTTCCATTTTTTTGGCAATTCAAACAAATTATATCCCTAATTGTAAGAAATTTTATTAAAGATAATTTTCATAAAAAACAAAGCCAAAAGAACACTAAAAGATAGAAAATTTCAACATTTTTGAGGTGGAAAATTATACCAATCAAACACACTTAATTAACAATTTCCTGGAAAACAAGTTCTAGGCAATTATTTTATCTGAAAATCATTTTTTTTACCCATTTTCCACCATTGCAATCAAACGGACCCTAAATTCCTAATACAAAAGAGGCGTCACCAAGATCTTTCATCTCAAAATTTCTTGCTAGAAATTTCTTGATTTCATGCAATAAACCTTTAATTTAAATATAAGCTCAAATACTCGGTTAAAAATCCTTACATGATCGATTAAAAATTGATAGCCTTTAATTTAATACACAATAATTCACATATAAGCTCGCATGATTGATTAAAAATTCTTTCATCTACCAGTTTGGATTAACACGATAATTGTCAATTTCACAAACCAGCTTAGCATGCAAGTGTAGAACATCTCTGTCGTCTAATTATACAGAGCTTAAAGCAAGTACTTATTTTGCTTGTGAGGAGTTGGTATAGTTTGANGCTTTTACAGTACCCTCCATGTTACAAGGACATGAGTTTTTGGATCAGCGATTCATTTACTGTGAACAACCTCTGCGAAGTTGTTAGAGGTATCGCTGGGGATCTTGTGGAGGAGGTATGTTCATTTAATATTACATTATTATACCCTTTTTCGACAGAAGCTTGGTAAGACAGTGATTCATTCACTGCGATGAAAGAACATGGCAATGACAGTAATCGTACGACTTTTCAAGGCTTGGGACTGGCTATGAAATATATACAGGGTTGTAACATCATGTCGATCAAAAACTTGAAGATAATTTGACAAAATGCTGACAAACTAGTGTAACTACTGCAAAGATGTTCCAATGTGGATTGATTGCCATATAACTATCATCAGGGTTATACTTTAAATGTTTCTAGGACCACAAAACTTCCATTATGCTTATCCTCAGCAAGACTATGCCGCCTTGCTGAGTTTGCAGTAGAATTAGCTTGATTTTCGTTTCAAATTCAAGTTCTAATTTGAGTACCATATGTTTTAGATGACATAATGAATTTGCAGCTTGGTAATGATGATGATCTTGTAAATGTTGCACAATTTTTGAAGCCTTGACGATAACTTTTTTAACAGAAGAAAAGATAAATGTCAGGTTTGCATTATTCGATGTTTACATTTGTCTATTTCTGGTGCCTAATTGATGTGCTTGAGAGAAGAAAAGTGCATCTATGAAGTTAAGCAATGCTCTGTCCTCACTTTTACTAGATCTAATTCATTAGAAAGGAGCCATATGGTTGAAGCTGCTAATTAAAATGTTCTGATTTGTATTAGCCAAGTATACAATTTTGGAGTTTGTTGATATTCCTCATCTGCTAGCTGAAGGAAAAATTTCCTTTAGTAATTTATTTAATTCGCCATATCATATCAATTTTCTTGCCAGGTGAAATTGATAGACAACTTCACCAACAAGAAAGGAATGACCAGTCATTGTTATAGGATAGCATACCGATCAATGGAGCGTTCGCTCACGGATGAGGAGATAAACGACTTGCAGGTAGACCACTAAGGAAATATAGCAAATAAATTTCTTTACTATGTATTGTGCGTTTGCTTTTGTTCTAATATAGATGAAAAATCATTTCTGATTTTGGTTGGCAGTGGAGGGTACGAGAACAAGTTGAGACCAAGTTGCTCGTTGTACTTAGATGAATTTCTCTTGTACCAATTGCGGGCATTGTTAATTTACACTCATCTCATTTTCCAAGTTTCTGGGAGTTGTTACTCTTCTATATAGGAATAATATTATAATCATGCTGCATATACATTGTGATTGACATCAAGGTTTATACTCTTCCATGTGGCTATATTTACATCATTGATTTTGACAACAACCATTACTGCATAAATTTCTTTCACAGAAGATGTGAAGGAAAGTGTCAACGAGAATTTACATACAGCATTATTCATAATATGAGTTTACTAAACAAGGGCATAATTGTATTTCACATTGTTAGGTTTAAGTGAAGGAGTGACGATCACTTTATAATAGTGAAAGTCAGGCCGTGATGATGCTTAGGAGACGCTACTTTGAGGCTAGATTATTGAGTATTACAAAGTGGTTGTCACTCCTTTGAAGTTGATTAGGCATTTTTTCTTACATGTCTGATTTTAAAGTGTTTTATATAAAGAGCAAGCACTCTTCTTAACCGAGCAGATTGGTGCGTGAGGGCTACTTCTAGTAGAGTTTTAGTTACTTGGACTCATCTAGCTGAGAATATGAGTTGCCGTAGCCATAATATGTGAAATGTTTGTAATGTAATGATATTAATTGTACCTCATATCGCTAGACTAAGGTGTACTTTATGAATTTATAACTAACTTGGATCTGTTTTTACGAGTCAGTTTTGAGGTTGAGTTATGTGGTTGTGCTCGTGGTTAAATGAGAGGTGAAGAGTGTACATTCGAGGCACTTCAAATTAGAACGGGTTACTTTAAATAGAATTTTGATCGTGGAATGTGTAAAGTCAGTTAAGAACACAGATTGTTGGGTAGTCGATTTTGATAAAAGAGATAAAATGTAAGAATTAAGCTACTTTGTTAGAAGAAATCATCCAAAAGCAGTGTTGAAAAACATGTGGCGGGGGTGATCAGATGGAAGAGGTGATTGTGTTTTAAACTGTTCAATGATAAAAATGTCACGTGACCCCTATGTAAATATTTATGTCAAATATGATGTGCACGTAGCATGATCCAAAATGTGATGATTTTAATTTGTATTCCACATCGTTGCATTAAAACTGAATTAATTAATTTGTACTCTTTACGGGTCAATTTTAAAGATTGGATGTATGCGTGGGCACCTCAAATGAGCCAATAGTAATCATGAAATGACGACATCCAATAAGCCCGCCAAGTAAAGTGTAGAAGAAAATGTGTGTTGCCAGCTGTAAGTTGAGAAAAAGGTTGTGATTAGATGAGACATGTTTGACGTGTAAAGGCCCTAAATTTCTCTCGATACCAGATTGGTGATTTTTATTTTTATTTTTTTTAAGAAAGCGTAATTAAAAAGTAAAAAAAATTATATATTTATGTATAAAATTATTTTATTGAGAGAATATAAAATTAAAAATGAGTTTGAATAAATATTAATTTTAAATAATTTGTATCAGACATATTTCGAGCTTCTAAATATAACCATAAGCACGACCTCATCCCATGTTCCCCTTCTCTTCTCTCCAACTAATTTCGCCTTTTTTGAAAAAATACACAAAGTAATTTCTTTATTTTCAATGGAATAAAAGTAACGAGTGTTAATAATTATAAGCACTTGTAAACATGTCCAAACATGTTCTTTGAATGAAATTACATAATAGTCACTAGACTTGTAACTTATGTTGCATGTTTTAAACAAAGTTTGTCTACAGTACTTGTACAATCCCAGTAGGATATTTTGAAAGAAACAAATATTGTAAAATTAACATGATTTCATATATTTGTTAAGTATATAATTATACAATAGAGACTTTCGAGTGTGTATTTAATATAACTTGAAGCTAGGTAGTTCTTAGAATGAGTTATGTAGAGTGTAAAAGTCGCTCGATCTGCTTCAAATTAAATATAGACACTGCTATTTAGACGGTTGATGAATTGATTAGGTTAGGTGCAGTCATCTAGATTCACACCGGGGGTGGTGACTGTAGCGCTTGTGAAATAAATGGACGGGTTGAGGCAATTACTTTAAGTCTTTCGTTTGCTAAGAATATTATGATGAAAGTGGAAGGGGCCAAATGAGACGCTTAGCTTGTCCTGATTGTAATGTTTCTCGTGATGGGAATAAGGTAATCCATAATTTTACTCAAAATCACTTGAACACTTGTCCCATTGGGTAATGGTCCGCTATTAACAAATTGAATACGAGAAGTTAAATTTTTGTTTTCGATTATTTTTTTAGAGGTTCAAGACAGTTAAGCAAACGAAATAACGTGATTTTGCAGATGGGCCATGGATGATGCTCAGTACTTAGGGACCCTCGAGCAATAATTGTTGGGGAAAAGATAAAAGTGTACCATACAAATTTTGGTCCTACCAGTTTGACCACAAAATGTTCGACGCAACGATGATTTTTTGTTTGAGTGAATGGAACATATCACGTGAAATTGAAAAAGTGTATCAGTTTCCACTTTTGGAGAGCTATTCTGGCCCATGCAACTCTAACTACTACCTTTGGAGGATGTGATATTTTCATTGCTTACCCTATATCGACTCGGTAAAAATACGGTACGATGTGATATTTTCATATATGTATCTATAGTTAGATTCCATCGAGACATTGTTCCAGTCAATGACGCTTGCATTTATGGTTGTTGACATAGAGTTAGCCGATACTTACCCGATGTCCTCATTATTCGAGTGGCTAGAAGCCAATCCAGATCAATCGGCCCCCAACAAATTAAAGAAACTAAAAGTCGCGGTTCAAAAAAGGTTTTTTCTTTAAAGAAAATGTTGGGTTGAGTCATAAAAATTTACAATTGTAAAAAAAAAAAATTTATTTTTATTTTTTTTTATATTTTGGGAATTTTGAAATAAAAAATTTAAATTTTAAAAAAAAAAAAATTATATATATATATATATATATATTGGGACATTTGAAAGGTTTAAATTGTCTATTGCTAATAATATTTTATTAGTGAAAACAATGTTTCGAACATTGGAGTAAATTTTAAAATTGATCAAGAACCAGTCAATCGAGGCCAATTTGCAACAATAACTAGCCGTACTAGTTAACTAGCCAATTTTTTCAATCAAATGATACCACAAGTGGTGGTAATTTTTACCATTAGCCTAGAGTTGAAGAGTCCTAACTTGCAATTCAGAATAGTGCGTCAAAAATAAGATTGAACTTTACAATTAATGAATTACTCGTGGAGGTAATTTTTTCCATTAGCCTAGAGTTAATGAGTCTAACTCGCTGCTCAAAATAGTGCATCATAGATAAGCAACTTTACAATTAATAGTTTACTCGTGATAAAAAAATTTACCACCAGCCTAGAGTTGAAGAGTCTAACTCGCAACTCAGAATAGTGCGTCACGAACAAGATTCAATTTTACAATTATGAATTACTCATTGAAAAATACAATACCATCATTAATTCCACATCTAAGGAGTCTAATTTTGTCTTCAATCTCCCCAAATAATAATCGTTAATGAAGAGTTTCCATATAAAAACTAATCTATCATGTCACCAAAATACAAAGTTGAGAAATCTGTGTTTTGTCACATGTTAAAATCATTTGAGATACCAAAAACTCACTTAGTCAAATTGATTGTCTCGTCTCTATCAAGTATACTAATTTTGAATATTCAAATCGGTTGTTTCAAGATCTAATTATTGTAATTTTACTATTTTTTTTTATTTTAAAAAAAAAATCTTCAAGGTGACATGTTGAGATGTTTACGGGATATGTTTTTACAATTATTGGATGGATCTAGGTGGAAGTTTAACATGAACATTTTGTCTAGAAATAAATGTGGTAAAATGGAAGAAAGGTCCCACTCTGGCCTTTTTGTCTGTTAAAACACTTGAATGCCCGTACAAATCCGCCAGTTGGTCCAATTGCCCATAATCGAGTATGCTTGGATGACTTGTATTCAAATAAATAAATAAAATAATAATAATAGTAATAAAATAAAAATTCATACAATTATTAAACCCATTTTGATGCCCATTATTTTAAAACTCTTTTTATTATAGAATAACTTTCAATCATACATTCACATGATAAAATATTTCGCATGTAAATCTAAAATATTTTTCTATTTTTTAACTACATATTTTTCAAAAATTATTATTTAAAACTCTTTTTATTCTTGAATAATAGGCATTAAACAAGGGCTAAATGTTAACAGTATGGTGCCTGGATTCTGTTTCGCTCGATTTGAAAAGTTCATGGTGCGATATAAATGGTGAAACTACAATTATGAGAATTTTTTATTCTCGCACATAAGTGTATATTATGTATTTTAGGATTTCAATGTGTGTTTCTTGGAGTAGCTGTCCAAAACGTTCCTCTTTTGTATTCATATTTGATTTAGTAGATTTTTTCCTCATTTACTCGTGAATTTTTTCTGTCTATGGTTTCCACGTAATCTGTATGTTATTGTTCTTATTTTTCTATTATCTATTTTTATTTTTCGTAATACTAAACAATCAAACTTTATATTAAAATTTTTAAAAATGACACTTAAAAACTGTCAATTTTTTTTTTTACTAACACGTGAATTCATTATTTCTAGTGATGGTAGTAAATTTTATCGGGTAATTATATTCACATTACAATTTTTACTATATTACATTTTAATTGTACTTAAAATTCTCAACCACTTTTCATTTTAATACTATGCTTTTAACTTTTTTTGTCGAATTTTTATATACAACTTTTCATTAATTAACACCATTTCATCGTTGATGATTTTGTCAAAATATTCTTCTAAATGCTGTGAAATGATGAACAAATATTTTATTGTCATTTGTATTAGTCCATGGTTGAACCACATTCTTTAAAATTCATTTTCAAATACACACTATTTCAAAATAATTTTGCAAATTCAAAACTTTTCTTTCTGAGCAACAACGTATTCTCCAAAAAAATAAAAAAATAAAAAATAAAAAATCTTTTTACAAAAATATATTCTTTTGAAATGAGCATCAGACAAGGGATTATTTTTTTTAAAAATAAAAAATACGATAGACAAATAAATTGTTTTACGCCCTCTCAACGAATGTTTTGGATGAAAATTGTCATTAGGCAAGAGATGTGCCAATTCATCAAAGATTGAGGACTACCCGTCGAACAAAATTTGGGACAAAAGTGCTATAATGGTCAGAGATTGAGAATCTTACGTGTAATTAAAGTACTGTGCAATTAATAAAAAGCGAGGCATGAATATACTTTCTCAATTTTCCCTTTTCTTCACGAGGACAATTTACATGAGAGATGACTTAAAAAATGACAATAATTAAATGTGATACTCAAAATTATAAATATTAAAGATTAATGTGATTTTTTAAACGTGATATGATATCTTTTATATTGTCTCCAAAATTTATTTTGTTTTCACGGTCAAATACATATCAAAACAAACTCAAGTATAAAACCAACTTTATTCTACTATAAATAGTTAAATACCATATCAATAAACTATTGAATGAAATTAAAATTAAGTTTGATTCGAGGTGTTCCTTAAATGCACAGGGATTCAAGAAAGAGGAGATCTATGAGGAGCTCCCTTTCTCCTGCTGCTCAAGGAGAGCATAATACCAGGGAGGAACCCGCCTTTCCCCTTCCTTTTCGCGGTTTCTTTTTCCTCGAAGATCGCAGAATTGCCTATGCTGTAACTAGAGTGAGACGCAACTCTATATTCTTCCAATATTGGGTCGACCTCTAAGAAGGGATTGGGCGTCATTCGAGTGTCGTCTGAGGCATCCATGCATAGCTCCTCGAATTGCGATATGGTGAAATCAGGTTTGTCAAATCTATACAGAATACTCGATAAATCCTGTCCTTGACAAGTCATGTGATCCACCTGTGTATACATTTATATAATTCGGAATAAGATAATGTAAGCAAAAGAGAAGTTAAAGGGGGCGAGTTTAAGATAAGATAGCGCAAAAACAAAATGTCACTTGAAGGATTCGTAATCGAGTCCCAATTGAGAGCTCTACGAGTCCTAATTGAGTGGTTAAATGGAAGTTTGGACCTTGCATGAGAGTGAACAGAAGTTAAATGGCTCCTGAAGAATTCTGTCACAGGTGTAACAAGTATTGCCAGAACCCTTGCAAGATCTAGATTGAGCTCTTTGATTCAAGAATATAACTTTTGCACTATTTATTGTGTATGGCTGAAACAAGTATAAACTTCTAATTAGTAATGATGCAAGATTTATAAAAAGAATTATTCTACTTGTACAGATAATCTATAGTAATAGTTTCACAGATGAATGCATCTGTTTGTTGATTTGAATTTCTGACAGATGAATGCCATCTGTCAAACTACCTATACAGATCAATGCCAAGAAATTGCTCTTAACAAATTTATGTCGAGTGGTACCTGAATGTAGCAACAATCGATGAGCTTTTCAAGATCGTCCAATCTAATAACATCTTGATAGACGTACCTCCTGACCTGTAGTATGCCGGTGTGATATTCAAACTCGAACAAGGTTAATGACATATAATTGGCCAATAAAAAAAAAATTCAAGAGCAGATATGAACCAATTATTTAGAGGTTAATTTGATCGTGTCTCGATTTCTCAATCTTTTTGTTTTTATTTATTTAATTTCTATTCTATCATTCGACAGTGGGCGTGTAAATGGTCATTTGTGAAATTCAAAATTCCGATATTGGATCTATCATTTAACGTCATTGTTAATCGAGACATAGTTATAAATAAACTGAGTTTGGAGAAAGAGATCAGTACTAATGGGTATTCTGAACAAAGACAATAGAGCAGAAGCTAGCAATTATAACTGTGCTTGAAAGCAACAACTGAAGAACAACCCTTTGCAAGGTAAAATTCATGACAATCAATTCTTCCAAAAATGTCAATAAAAACAAGTCTAGACCTGGTATACAAACGTCCAATCAGCAAGAGAGCCAGGATTTTCAATATATTAAGATCCAGAAAGGCTGAATTTTACAAATTAGAAGAACGCGAAAAAAAAAAAATTAAACAAGGAGATAGATTGAACCTGGAGTAAAGGATGAGAGGTGGAATGAGAAGGAAGACAATGAGGGCAAAAGCTTCGGCAACAATTCAAGCAGAAAATGTTCTTTTCGTTCTTCCTGCGATTCTGATGGATCCCGCACTGTTCGAAGAATTTCTCCCCCATTAGCCCTTTTAGCCATGCAGGCTTCATCGTCATCAACACCTCTTCTTCTATATCCCAATTACCCTTTTCAGTTGTTCCTTAGCTAGATTCCGATTTAAAAGTCTTAAAATACTCCTATTACAAGGGGAAAGAAAGCTTCAAAAATATCACCACCCAATGCCTATTTCACTGTATTTGTAGAGGAGAGATTGGGTTTAAAGGGCGGGAACGTTATGACGACGGCCCACCTTTGTGTACTTTTTCTTTGAGTATGACACTGACAGTGTGCAACGGACAGAAATGGTATGATTTCTGCCCAATGGTTTAAACCCTATGGCTATAATTAGGATTAAATTAATCATATTTAAGTCCATTTTGTACAATCACAACGCCACGGGACATTGCTGTTGGTTGTGTCCATATAATATAATTTTGCTGATGTAAAAATCATAATATTTTTATATTAAATAAAATTATTTTTGTTTTTTTTTTTCTTTTATTTTCATTTTATAAAACTAGTTTTTTACAAACTCATTTTAAAATCACATATTAAAAAAATAAAATTATTTTTATTTATTTATTGTAATTTTTTATTAAGCATGCGAATTAAAATGTCTAGAATCATTTGTGATAATACAAGTTGGGTATTTGCGTTGAGAAGTACAATGTAATACAACTTATATTTTGATCATAAATAATCTGTTCACTATCATTGTATAAGGGTTGACACCTTGTACCAGAAGGTTGTAGTGTTGTCTGATTTACTATTCAGGTTTGTGATTTGTTCTTATCACATAAAATAGTTAAATATGACACAAGTACACTTAAAACCTATTGAACGAACAACATGTCGAGTTTAGTTCTATAGCATGACGATGAGGAGAATTAAATTTAACTTGAACGTTGTGTATTTCATATAAATCCCTTAATAGGATTATGTATATATTTTTATAATTTTAATAGTTCTTTTGATTCATCAATGTGTGAGATCAATTTAATTGGTTAAATATTTCGATAAGTTGGGAACTTGAGAATGAGCAAAGTAGAGAATATGAATTCGTGTTGGGAACTGTCGCTCTAAAAAATGGGTAAAGTGACTACTTAAGTATTTTATGTTAAACGATTAAAATTTGAGCTCACTGTTTAGCGATCGCCAAATTTCGACATTTGCGATTTGTTCACAGAACTGTTGAAGAAAATTGTACTTAAGTTAGTAAGAATAATTAGAGGGGCAAAATGATCTTTTTTGCTTGTACCTAATTATCGAATGTCAGACATGGATAAAATACATATACGGCAAGTCAGATGAAAGTATTACAAATTTATTGATTTATTTGATTTTATATATTCCAAGAGTTTAATCTTTTGCCTTTATTGAAAAAGTAAGAATAATAATTATATTGAGTGGTATATGATCGACGAGATAGGATCTTATTATTGGAGTTTGGAAACTATATGGTCGATTAGGTTCTTGTGGTAGCTTTATAGAGTAATTGAATTTAATTAGAGCAATTATAATAATTTTGGACTTAATTGTAATTACAATAAAGTTTTGTATTTCCTATAAAATTTGAAAATTTAATTATAATTGTAATTGTAATTGTAATTGAAATTCTAGAACTACACGTGCAATTAAATGTAAACTAGTTGTATTTGGCCTTTAATTAAAACTCATACTTGGATTTTAATTAAGACTCATATTTGATATTGTAATTATTATTATACATGGATTGGAATATCTTTTATCTCTATAAATAAAGATTAGATGGATATAAAAATTCTACAAGAATCATAATACTTAATTCCATACTGTTCAAATTTGGAGAGAGAGAAAAAGTGAGAAAAATCATATTTTGTTATTGTTCAATCCAAGAATTGGTTTTTTAATTTAATTTAAAAAATGTGTCCACACACCGGTATAGTCTTGGCTTTGGAGAATGCCATAGAAGACTTGGAGGCTTGAAGCATCAAATTTTTACAATTAGGAGCTGGAAGCTCGAGATCCAAAAATCTGAAAGTTCGTGATTCAGATCTTGTTCTAGAATTGATAATCGAATTTAGGTAAAAATTTGAATTCCTAATTCTTGGTATGTCATACACGTGAACGACTAGATAATTTTGTTTATTAAATTAAAGAAATTTTTTAATTTCTGGATGATTCTACTCTTGCATTCCAACTACTGGAATGAAAGCGATCTAGATCGTTCACGTGTTTGTTATTTATGAATCTTGATTGCATGTTCTAGTCGAGCGATGTTTATGAATATTTGATTATGTGATGATTGAATAATTGAATTATTTTAAATTGTGATCCAATTATTTGTAGCTAGTTCTTGATGTAATTCATTATTTTGAGTCTGTAACAAAATAGGTGGATTACGACTCCATCATCTTGATTTAATTTTCTTTTTCAATGAGATTCAAAATTGTAAGCCTACGAAACATAGGAATTACGAAATTCTTGTAATCTTCGAGTCTTGAAAATTGATTGAAGACATAGAAAACATAACGAAGAGGACAAAAAAAAAAAAAATTGCCTGCATGGCAAAATTTTGCCTGTGTGGCAAACATATTCTGCTTACGTGGCAGAACTCTGCCTATACAAACAAACTATTTGTGTGGCAGACAGATTCTGCATGTGTGGCAGAACTCTACTTGTATAGGTAGACTATTTGTGGGCAAAATTTTGCTTGCATGGTAGATTTCGCTTGGGCAGATTGCTTGGGTGACAGTAGTTGAATTTATGTTGACTTTTGGTTCAAGTTCTTTTTACGAATCAAGTCGGATCTGGATAAGTCGAATTCAAGATTAATTAATTTTTTTCAGGTATGGTAGCGAAGTCCTATTGTTGTTTGGATTGCTGCTTTTGGATTCTTAGATTTTTTTTTTTGACTGAAAATTTAGATTAAATATTGGACTTGGGTCCAATTAGTTTTTTAATTTAATTCTTGAGTCGTTTTTGGGTCACAAATAATTTTTAATTTATCGTTTATGAATGTTTTAAATTATTGTTTGAAATATTATTGTTCTAGACATCATGACATATAGATTTATTTGTGACATCGTTCGTGATATTATGAACATGATGCATATCATTGAACACTGATTTTTTTCCTGATTTATTTAATTTAGATTAAATTTTTCTGAATAGAAAAATCATAATAATTGAACAATATGTTAATATGATTAATGTGAACAGTTGGTAATTATTCAAAATTAACACCCAGTACTTGATAAATATTGAGTGGGAGATTGTGTTTATTTAAATAAAAACTCATGGTCTCCTTTAGTCAATTCATAAGCAAAAAAACACGTTTGCCTCATGCCTGTATTACAACGGACTACTTATTGGAGGGCCACATTATTCGAGTTGCTTGATTGGATTTTTTTATGATAAGATCATCTAAATAAAATATAATTTGTGATCATTCTATAAATGGAGAAATTATTTTTCAAGTATTTAGAGATTGAGACAAATATTATACACTCAAATCGAAATTATCTATGAACCTCCTATAGAGGCTCTTGTTTATAATTTTGGTGACCAAATAAAATTATACTAGGCTTAATATAGACGTTTGTTGTCAAATATAATTTGTTTAGTGGGAGAGCCTTAACTTGATCAGATGATACAGTGACCTTTCCTATAAAAAGGCACGTGGGATTACAAGGATCGAGTTATTGTTGCATTATTGTAGTTAGATGGACCTACATATGCATTCATGCATTATATGCTAAATTATTATTCGCTGCTCAATTTTAGTACGCAATAAATGGTAATTTTTTTAGCAAAATATCTCTCAATGTATTTTCTGTTATTCTAAAACAAAACCAACTTGTCAGGGATAATTATGTGGATTGGAAATGTAATTTGATATTTGTGCTTATTGCTGAAAAACTTGATTTTGTGCTTGAAGAGGAATGTTCCGAAGAACCTACTAAGACAACAGGCAAAGCCAAGAGGGCTGCGTATGATAAGTTGATCGTGACTGATAAGATGGCTCATTGTTATATTTTGGCATCAATGTCAAACATGTTACAACAAAACTTTGAAAGTCAGGAGACTTATTATGACATACTAGGAAGCCTGAAGGGCATGCTTGGAAATTAAAGTAGGAGAGCTCATTTTGAGGTCGTTAATACTTTGCAATACATTCGCATGAAACCTAGAACTCCTATAAAGGATCATATATTGACTATGAGTGCACACTTCAACATGGTGGAGAATCTGGGTGCAACTATTGATCAGGAAACTCATAATACATATTTCCATAGTGTTCAAATTTGGAGAGAGAAAAAGTGAGAAAAATCATATTTTCTTATTGTTCAATCCAAGAATTAGTTTCTTGATTTAATTAAAAGAAACTGCCCACCCACCGGTATAGAATTGACTTTGGAGAATACCATAAAAAACTTGAAAGTTTGAAGTATCAAGTTCTTGCAATTAGAAACTAGAAGCTTGTGATCCAACACACTAAAAATTCGTGATTCGGATCCAGTTATAGAATTGATCATCGAATTTAGGAAAAAAATCTAATCCCTAATTCTCGGTATAATTTACACATGAACGACTAGACAATCTTGTTTATTGAATTAAAGATTTTTTTTTTTAATTTCTTGATAATTCCACTTCTGCATTCCAACAATTGCACCCCTCCCCTCCCATGCTTTGGCGGGAATGTTGGGTGGGGGGGGGGGGGGGG
>CAIGRB010165121.1:51470-75264 GCA_903798255.1 Fraxinus quadrangulata
TCGTTTGTCTCCCATTAGTCCAAATTATTGTTTGCTACAGTAAAATTCTCCATCATATATTCACCCAATAAAATATTCTACACACAAACCAATAAAATTATTTTAAATTTCAACCACACATTCTTCAAAAAATATTATTTATTACTCAATTTCTTCTACAATAATGGAAGACAAACACAGACTAAAAATATGACATACACACAACGAACATGAAATAAATAACCATCAAAATCAGGATGCAGTACCTAACATAATGATCAACACCTGGCTTATTAACACTAGTATTTTCAAATGTAAAAGAATGAATTTTACTTTCGCAACAATAATATCTAATAACATGCATAATAGCGTTGAATATATTGTTAGCGTTGTGAGGGAACTCAATTAATTTAAAAGCAATATTTTTATGCATACACCAAAGTGAGTTTATGTAGTGTGCAGTTGCAGCTATATAACCTCTTCTATTAATCCCTTCCTACAAATTCGAAGTTAAAGATATAACACCACCATATTTTTTCAAATCAGTAATCTTTTTTTTTTTTATTTGTATTAACGAAATATTCTATTGTGAAACAAAGAGTGTTTCTACTTATCCTAATGTACTCCAGTTGAAGATATTCTTTCATGTAGGAGATTAAATGTTGTTGTTCGCTAATTCCAGAGGCAACTCAGCACTGGCAACGAATTTCACCATTTCCGTTCGAGCTTTGTCATCCGAAAATATCCACATGCCAAGTGAAGTAGCAAAACATGGCCAAGTGTTGAAGCAGCAAAATCGACTGCCGATGATGGACTACCAAATTGCAGTTGTGTTTGAGATCCACCAATAAATCCATGTTTGGCTGCACATTTATTGTTGTGGAAGTTGAAGTGGGTGGTAGTGATACCTTTTTGCTATGCCAATCGTGTTTGGAAGTATTTACATATTGCTTTACACTCTGCGACTCCATCGACCGTACAACCCATTGAAATCAATTTAATGTGATCCCAACATTTTGCCGATTTTCTCACCTTTTGCTTCCATCTTGCATCGGGGATATCTTGTTCCGCAGTTTTCGCATGTTCCATTTCGAAAACATCAATATTATCGAAATCAATTAGATTATTACTTCCATGAATATTCAATCTAGAATATTTTTGGAATGCGTACATCAATGAGACTGATAAATTTATTGTTAAATTGACTTTGTGGTGTCATAGGTGATTCGCCACTGATACCAAACAAGGCCTCAATAAATGATTGTAGATCCATTTGTGATGAATTGATAATATAAGAACTTGAATAAGATGAAATGATGAATGAATATGTAGAAATTGGATAACTGTAGAAATGTAAATTGTAATGTGTATAAAATATAATGTAGAGAATGTATTGTAATTTGTATAGTATGTAAATAATTAATTGAAAATTGTAATATGTAGAGAAATAACGAAGGTAGAATGTCGATTGTAGAATAAGAATACGAAGAGAGTAAGAGATTGTTGTTGTGTGAAAAATAGTTAAATGGGGAGGGTATTTATAGAGTAAAAAAAAAAAAAAAAAAAAAAAAAGTTCATTGACCGTTGCCAATGGTCACTATGTTCAGCGGCGAGCCATGCCACTCGGGCTCATTCTTTGACGATCCCGAGTAGCCCATGGACCGAGCTTTTACGAGCAAAGAAACCGAGCCGATTAGCCATTAGACCTGTTTGCACCTCTAGTATTGTGCCTCAAAGCCTTTCTATTTGATATAAAGTGATGTTTGGGATCCTTCTACAATTACCACTTTAACTAGGAAAAATGGATTTTGACGTTTATTGATGATCACACATGTCTATGCTAGTTTTATCTAATGAACTCTAAATTTAAGGTTGCAAAAGGATTTTTATCATATGGTTCAAAATCAATTTCAAATTTAAATAAGTACTCTTCTGAGTGAAAGTGGAACATAATTTCATAACGAATGTTTTTGTGATTTTTTGCTACAAAAATGTATTTTACATCAATCAACTTGTAGGACACCCTTCAATCAAATGGAATTGCAGAATGTAAAAATAGACACTTATTTAAAGAATGTAGAGGTCTTATATATCATATGAATGTCCCTAAATATCTTTGGGAGGATGCAACTCCTTAAAAGATTTTGGCTGTGCAGTGTTTGTCTATGTGTCAACTCATCTCCGTTCCAAATTTGATCTACGAGCCAAAAATTGTACTTTTCTAGGCTATTCTCCTAATAAGAAAGCGTATATGTGTTTTAAACCCTCCACTAGGAAAATTCTAGTATCAAGAAAGATTCATTTTTATAACAAACTACTCTTCTGGGAGAGAGTTCAAATGAAGACAACTTTTGGCAGCAAAACTAAATGGAACCCACAGTATTTTTTCGTGAAATAAACTAGAAAGTGGATGTTTTAACTAGTGAAAGGAGAGATATACTGATGTATCCATGCCATATAAAATTGTAACACAAACATAGAGAGAAAATCTTCAATATATGTCCATTGAGTTTCGTGTTTATAATAAGCACATGTTTAATTCTATTATTGAGAATAATCCAGCACCATCTTGAGCCTGTTCTATCATCAACTCTTAGTTCTCAAGTCGAGGTAATCTTCCTATGGACTCTACTCCTTTACCTCTTCCTGGTCTTGTAACCCTATTGCAATCCGAAAATAAGTTAGGAATTATACCGAATACCCCATTATCAAATATTCGTCCTATCAAAGACTCTCGGAAAAATATAGATCTTCACTTCAATCGTCTCTCATTTGTTTATTTCTAGAACTATACAGGAAGCACTAGGACACTCGAAGTGAAGGTCAGCAGTTTAAGAAGAAAATAATGCTCTCAAGAAAAATAGAACATGGGAAATTGTTGATCTAGCTAAGGAGAAAAAAGAAAGTGGGATGCAAGTGAATTTTCACAGTCAACTTTAAGACTGGTGATAGCATTGAAAGATAAAAAGTAAGGTTGTAGCCAAAGGTTTCACACAAACCAATGGAATTGACCACCGAGAAACCTTTGCACCTGTTCAAAAATTAATTTCATTTTGGTCTTACTTTCTCTTGCAGTACATTTTAATTGATCTTTACATCAATTAAATGTGAAGAACACTTTTTTAAATGGAGATTTGGAGGAAGAAGTGTTTAAGGTTTTGAAACTAGGTTTCGAAGAAAAGTTGGGAAAAGAGAAAGTTTTCAGATTAAAAATTCTTTGTATGGCTTTAAGCAATCTCCTATGGTGTGGTTCAAAAGATTTGAAAACCCAGTCAAGCTTCAAGTATATATTTAAAGTCAAGCTGTTCATACAATATTTTGCCGACATCAAGAGAAAGGAAAATTGTTGTGTTGATGATGATAGTACATAACTTGAGAAATTGAAGAGAACTCTAAAACATGAATTTGAGATTAATTAGATCCAAGAAAGTTATATTCATTCTCAAAGGAAATAACGACTTGACTTACTAGACGCATGAAACATGTTTACAGAATCAAATTTGTAAATCCAACCAGCAAGTCCGGAGGAGGTGATTGGAAGAGAGATTCTAAAGTATTGGAACTAAATTGCAATTATTATAAAATTTTAGACTTAGATGTAATTATAATAAAGTTTTGTACTTAATTGTAATTTCTATGAAAGTTGTAAACTTAATTATAATTGTAATTGAAGTTCTAACACTAATTGAATTTGGACTTTAATTAAATCTTCTATTTGGATTTTAATTAAGAGTTCTATTTAAACTTGGAATTCTTATTTTATATGAATTGAAACTATTTTATCACTGTAAATAGAGATTAGATGGATCATAGACATCCTACAAAATACTACAAAACATAATACAATAATTTCATAGTGTTCAAATTTGAAGACAAAAAGAGAGAGAGAAAATATTATTTTTCTTACTTTATTCACATGTCCAGTCTAAGAATTAATTTCTTGATTTATTTAAAAGAAGCTGCCCACCATCGGTGTAGTATTGATTTTAGAGAATACTATAGAAGAATTGGAGATTTGGAGCATAAGATTCTTGAAATTAAAAGCTGGATGCTCATAATCCAAAAAGTTGAAAGTTCGTGATTCGAAATCAATTCGAGAATTAACCATTGAATTTAGGTAAAAATTCGAATAATTTATTTTTGATATAACATATACATGAACATCTAAAAAATCTTATTTCTTGAATTATTTTTTTTCAAAATTTTCGAATAATTCTAGTTATGCATTCTAAAAACTGGTATCAAAGCAATCTAGATCGTTCACATGCTTGTTATTCCTGAATCTTGATTATATGTTCTAGTCGAACGATGTTTAGGAATAATTTATTATGTGTACAATTAATGATTAATTTAAATTGTAATAAAATTATTTGTGGCGAGTTCTTGATGTAATCCTTATTTCAAGTTTGTATAAGGATAGATAGATTACGACTCCATCATCTTGTTTTATTTTTCGTTTTAATTAGATTCAAAATTGTAAGCAGACGGGCCATTGTTTTAAATAGTTTTTCAATTCTTGCAATTTTTTATATCTTATAAATTGATTGAAGATTGAAGACCCGATGACAAAAGTCTAGAAAGAAAAAAAAAAAAAAAAGGAAAGCAATTTCATGCAATCCTTGGCACTGTTGCAATCAACATGTAGCAGAAAGTTGCTGCCTACCTCGAAGGCAGCAGGTAGTTTCTTGCAAGGCGGCTCAACAGTTGCGCCAAGCAGTAAGTTGTTGCAGTCAAGCGCAGTTGATGCCTGTAGCAGTAGGCTGCTTTGCGGTTTGCATAGATTTGGATTGTAGGTTTTCGCGTAGATCTCGATCGACCTTAGCTCCGGATTTGCTTGTGCGGGTTGGGTCGGATCTTGACAGGTCGAATTTTGGAACTAATTTTTACAGGTATGGTGAGAGTCATATTTCTGTTTGAATTACTACTGTTGGATCCTTAAAGATTTTTGGGCCGAAGATTTAGATTAATATTGGGATTGGGTCCAATTAGCTGTTAATTTAATTCTTAAGTCGTTTTTTAGGCAACAAACAATTTTTAATTTTTATCGTTATGAATGCTTTAAATTATTGTTTGAAATATTATCATTCTAGATATATGACATATAGATTTTTTTTTAAAATTTGGACACCTATTTTTCCTTTATTTTTACTTAATTTCGATTAATTTTTTTCTTGATGGGAAAATCGTAATAATTGAACTATATGTTAATTTGATTGATATGATAGTTGGTAATTATTTAAAATTAAAATTTATTAATTTAAAATATTGAATGGAAGAGGATGTTTATTTCAATAAAAATTCATGGTCTCCTTTGGCCAATCTATAAATAAATTAACACGCTTGTTTCGTGCTGGTAATGCATTGAATTTCCTATAGGAAGGCAGCGTAGTTCGGATTACATGATTGGATATTTTTTTTTATGATAAGATCATTTGGATAGAATATAATGTGATCATCCTATAGATGATGAATTTTTTTTCAAGTATCTAAAGATTTAGGCAAAGGTCACACTCAAATCGAAATCATATATGAACCTCCTATAGAGGCTCTCATTTATGATCATGATGACCAAATATATCAATACTAGACTTACATAGACATTTATTGTTAGATATTATTTGTCCAGCGGGATGGTCCCAAGTTGATCAGTGAACAAAGTGATCTTTCCTATACATGAGCCTATTGGATCACAAAGTTCAAGTGATCGTTGTATTATTATAGTTAGATGGATCTACATGTGCATTCATGCATCATGTGATAAATTGTTTTTTGCTGCTCAATTTTAATATGAAATGGATAGTTATTTTTATGTGAAATATCACCTAGCCCATTTTATCGTTATTCTAACAAATCAACTAATCAGAAAAAGTTATGTTTATGCACAATGTGAAAAACTTAACTTTTTTCTTGAAGGATGTTATGATATACCTACTATGACCATATGACAAGTCCAAAAGGGTTGCGTATGCTAAGTGGGTGACTGCAGAGAAGATGACTTCTTGTTACATTTTGTCTACGAGTTCAAACGTGTTGCAGCAAAGCTTGAAAGTCAGAGTAACTCATATGATGTACTACAGATCATTCGGGGCATGTTTGGTAATCAAAATAGGAAGGTTCTTTTACAGCCATTTGTACCGTATAGCACATCTGCATGAAATTCAAAGTGTCTGTGTAGTTTCATAGTTTGACTATGCTTGCACACTTCAAACATGGATAGAGTCTGGGTGTAACCATCTATCAAGGAGACTTAGTTTCATTTGTTATTGAATTCTTTACCTAAATTTTTTCATAGTTTACCGTGTATTATCACTTACAGAAGATGAAAATACCATTACTTGAGATTATGATAGAATTGTAATGCGGAAAGTGGTCTTAAGGGTACAATGACAATGCTCATGCATTATTTGGTGACTCCTATGGTTCTAAGCCAAAAGGCAGATTTGGAAAGAAGAGGAAGAAAGTTAACAAGAAGCATGAGAGACGCTAAATGCCTAAAGCATATAGAACCTGGGAGGTAAGTGTTCCAATTGCAGATAAAAAGACTCTGGAAAAGATTGCCTAAGTGTTGGAAAGTAAAGTGCTTGTGAGGTTTTTCGTTACTAAGTATTTTTTAGTGATTGATACTAAAAATTCTTGAGTTGTAGATTTTGGAACTACTAATCATGTCTACATGTCGATGTGGGTGCTTCAGGAAAGCAAAAAACTCAGTGAAGGCCAGTTTAAAATCAAGAGTAATAGTTTTGACAAGAGCATATGAGTATATTTTTTTTATTTCAGTAGTGTAAGAATTTGATTTTTAGAGACCGTTATTATGTCCCGCGAATGAATGAGAAGTTTGATTTCTATTTTCAATTAAAGGGACAAAGTTATTCTAAAAAATCTGCATTTGATGCGCTTTGCAATTTAATGAATAAAGTTCATGTTTGCTCTGGACATTTGATTAATTGTTTTTATATTTTAAACAATTCAACATATGAAATAAAAGTTACTTCTGAAACCATAATCAAAAGTTGTGTCATAGTAGTGATACATATCTATGGTGCTTTTGACAAATCAACTTTAACAGAATACATATACTGGCTAGAGATGGTCATCTCAATTCGATTAAGATCGAACTATTGTTAGTTTGTAATTCTTGTTTGGAAGACAATATGACCAAGATATCCTTTTTGAAAAAAGAAGATAGAGCCAAAAAAAATATTGAAACTAGTTCGTTTTGATATGTGTGGACCTATGAATATACTTGTGGGAGGGCAACTAAGGTATTCTTTACAAATGACTACTTTTGATTTAAATACATTTACCTAATGGCTTGAAATTCAAATACTTCTAAGAAATCAAAAGAATACCAGACTAAGATCTAGAAACATTTGGGTAAGAGTATTAAGGCATTTTGATTAGATCGATGTGATGAATATCTCTCGAGAGAATTCAAGGACTGCTTGATAGAAATGATATTGTTTCTTAATTGAGTACGCTTGGTACACCCCAAAAGAATGGCGTTTCAAAAAGAGGAAGCATGACATTGTTAGATATAGTTAGACCAATGACGAGTCTCACAACTCTACCTATCAAATTTTGGGATATACACTGGAGACAACTACATGTATTCTTAATTTAGTTCTTCCTAAGTATGTTCTCAAGATTTCCCTAAAATTATGGTATGGATTCAAGTCCGGCTTACGTCAAATCCAAAACTTAGGAGTCCGGCTCATGTGATGAATGGGAAGGAAAAAAAGTTGGAGTCTGGGTCAGAGATATGCTTGTTTGTGGAATGCCCTAAAGGTACCAAGGGATATTATTTTGTAATCCTCTAGATAGGAAGGTTTTTGTTAGCACTAATGCAACATTCCCAAATAATACGTATATTAATGAATATCAATCCAAGAATAAGGTCGTGTTGGAAGAAATAAGTAGGGGCAATTCCACCTCATCGATTTTTGGAACATAGCCCGGGGACAAATATCCCATGGTGTCAAGCATACCTAGACGACGTGATCAAAGTATGAGAGATAAGTTATTATCTAATTCAATAGATCAATATTACATTGAAGGTAGTAAGACGGTAATGACATTACTGTGCCAGCATTGATAATATTACGATTCCAAATAACACCATAGTCCAAGATCAACTGCCCTTTAGACAAAGTCAGATGTTCATCTATTTACCTTTTGTGTACTTGTTGATTGGATAGTCCAATCTGGTAATCACCATGGTACAACTTGTAGATCTGACTACATATAAAAAGGTTATGGATTATGTAGATGCAACTATCCATTTATGGATTGAAGCAAATATTAAGATCTTGGAATGAAAGCTTCGATAAAGTAATTAAGACATATGGTTTTGACTAGAACTTCGACGAATCCTATGTCCATAAGAAAATACAAGACAACTTTTTTTCTGGTGCTTAATATGGATGATATTCAACTCATTAGAAATGATGTGGGAGTGTTATCTTTTACGAAAGTGTGGTTGACCTAATTGTTTCATATGAAGGACTTAATGAAACTAGTTATGTTCTAGATTTCAGATCTTGAGAGATTGAAAGAACAAAATGATATCTTTGTCCCAAGTCTCATATGTTGACAAAATCCTTGTCAGATTTGCTATGCAAGATTCTACCCTTCAGACATGAAATCCAATTCTCTAATGGTTAGTCCCCTAATACTCCTGAAGAAATTGAGTACATAAGTAGGATACTTTATGTGTCGGTAGTATGTAGTCTCATGTATGCTATGATGTGCAATAGACTTGACATTTGTTATACAGTTGGTACTTGAGTCGATATCTATCTAACCCTATGATAGGAACATTGAATGGTGATAAAGCTTATCCTTTAGTACCTCTGAAGAACAAGAAATTATATGGTTATCATTTGATCTTATTTTGATGGGTTATAAGAATTCAAACTTCCAGACTAATAAAGACTATTGTAAGTTTACATAAAAATAGTTGTTTACACTTGATGGTGTGTCTATTATTTGGAGAAATATCAAGCAATCATGCATTGCTGATTCCACCATTAATATTGAGTATTTGGCAGCTTGTAAAGCTACTAAATTGGTTGTATTACTCAGAAAATATTAATGGACATCGAGATGGTGCCTGCATCTGCATAACCCTTAACACTGTAATATAATAACAGTGAGGCAGTTACAAATATTAAAGAACCAAGATTCATCATAAGGGGTAAACATATTAAACAAAGATACCATCTCTTAAGAGAGATGGTTGGTAGATAACCTCGTAGACTCATTTACTAAGCGTCTGTTGGCTAAGATTTTTGAGAGCATTAGCAAGACATGCGGTTACAAAAAATGATACATATAATCTAGGATAAGTAGGAGATTTGTTGGATTGTGTGCCCAAACAATATATTTTATTGTGATAAAATAATTTTATTATCTATTGTATTTATTTATTATTCAGCGTGCGAATTAAAATGCATATGATCACTTGCGATAATATAAGTTGGGTTCTTGTGTTCATAAGTACAATGTGACATAGCTTATATTTTGATCATAAATAATTTGTTCACAATCAATGTGTAAGGATTGACTATTGAAAGGTTGTAGTTTTGACAAACTCACTATTTCGGGATTGTGATTTGTCTTTATCGGAGAAATAGTTAAAGATGACACTAGTTTGGAATGTATTGAACAGATATGTGTCGAGTTTAATTTTATAATATAACCATGCGGAGAATTAAATTTCACATGATCTCCGTGTATATTATTTAAATCCTTTGATAAGGTTATGCATATCTTTTCGCAATTTTAATAGTTCTTTGATTCGTCAATGGGTGATATCTATTTCATAATATTTCGATGAGTTGGGAGCTTAAGAATGAGTGAAGTAGAGAACACAAATTTGTATTGAGAACCGTCGCCATAAAAATGGATAAAATAACTATTTAAGTGTTTAGAAGTAGCTAAACTTCGACATCTGTGATTAGTTCATAAGATCATTGAAGAAATGATACTAAAGTTAGTAAAAATAAATGGAGGGGCATAAAGGTCATTTATGCTCGTAACTAATTATCAAATCTCTAACATTGATAAAATACATACACGACAGGTCACATGAAAGTATTACAAATCTTCTGTGTTCTTATATATTTCGAGAGTTTAATCGTTTGCGTTTTGTTGAAAAAAATATATTAATAATTAGATTAAGTGATCTAGAGACGACTAGACATAATCTAATTATTGGATATTGGATAATATATGTCGTATCAGGTCCTTGTGGTACCTATATAAAGTATGGAACTTAATTAAAATTATTATAAAAGTTTTGGGCTTAATTATAATTGCAATAAAATTTTGTACTTAATTGTAATTGCTATGAAAGTTGTAAACTTAATTGTAATTGAAATTCTAAGACTATACATGTAATTAAATATAAACTAATTGAATTTGTACATTAATTAAAACTTATATTTTGACTTTAATTAAGACTTCTGTTTGAACTTGGAATTCTTATGGTATATGTTGGAACTATTTAATCTCTATAAATAGAGATTAGATGAAACATACACATCCTACAGAATAATACAAAACATAATACAATAATTTCATAGTGTTCAAATTTGAAGAGATAAATAATAGATAGAAAATATTATTTTCTTACTTTATTCATATGTCTAATCCAAAAATTAGTTTCTTGATTTAATTTTTTTTTAAGGTGTCCACCTATCAGTATAGTCTTGACTTTAGAAAATATCATAGAAGACTTGGAGGTTAAGAGCGTAAGGTTCTTGGAATTAAAAGCTGGAAACTCGTGTTCCAAAATATTTCATGATGCAGAATCAATTCAAGAATTAACCATTGAATTTAGGCAAAAATTCTAATCATTTATTCTTGATGTAATAAACACGTAAACATTTAGACAATCTTATTTGTTGAATAATTTTTTTTCTAATTTCCCGATAATTCTACTTTTACATTCCAGCAGCACTAATTAGATTCAACATTGGAATATAATGTTAATGAATAAATTACTTTTTAAAATTTTTAAAAGGGATAAATTTAGAGTTTTATAGATATATATGAATTGAGGATGAAAATATGTGCCCCTTTTTTTCCTTTATTAGTTAAACAATATTCGCATTTCTATCTCATTATTATTAGGTAAAAACTAAGAACAATACTATTTAATACGACTGATATTATTAAACCAATTTAGGTAGTAGCAACTGTGGCATTAAGCATCTGTTTGATGGTCATTGTAAAGAGAAATGGAGAGAAAATAATATTTTGAATAGTGATTTTTTTTTTTTTTTTTTTTAAGAATTTTTGGTTAAAAATAAGGAAAATTTTGAATTTGCAAAATATTTTGTTGTATGAATGTATGATTGAAATGAGTAAGAGAAATAAAGATTTTTGAAATAATAATTGTCAAACAGGAAATAAATTAGATATTTAATTAAATATAAGGATTTATGGCCTATTCAATATAAGCTATAATATGTTGACACCTAGATTAGTGCTCGACATTATTGATGTTAACAACATTATTGAAAAACTGACTTCAATATATACCAGAAGCACATTAGGGTCTATAGTTTCACAATCTCTATTTCAATGTTGAGAAACGCAAGATTCGACCCTACTACACCTAGATGGGGGTGATTAGGTGTAAATACGGAATTAACACTTTAATTAACAAACAACAAGTCACAAGTTAATTATGTCTAGGTGATTAGTTAAACAATCTAATTTAGCATATCTTTGAATACTGCAGTTATCTCAAGGCAATAAATAGAGCAGTAAACAACATCAGAATTGTTCACAGAGAAGCCTAATGCGAGAAAAACTACGGACGCTTTGCCAGTCAAAGATCCATTATAAACTGATAATACACTTACAGACCACCAGCAAAGTTGGCAACACAAGCTTTCTGATCTCCTGTCTCAAGTTGGAAGCAGCCCTCCTGGAATGTGCACACGAATACCAAACCTGACTCTTCTTTGTAAAACAGTCCTCCTGGAATGAGCAAACGAACTCCAATCCTGACTCTTTACGTAGTTTATATCCCATAGATCTTCCCAAAGAACTCCTCATTCTTCAGATTCTTCTTTGATCTTTAATGCAGCACAGTTGACGACACAATATTGCAGCAGACCCAAGTGAAGAGTGCAATCCAGTGTTTGATTTGGCTCTTTGATGTTTTCACAATGATTTGCGCATAAACAATGGAAAGATTGAACTTTGATTCTTGTAAAGCATGTATTCTCTCTGAATAATATGATGTTCAATCACTTGTACGCAGAAATTGTGGCGCCTCTATTTATAGGTTGGACGAATTAGGTTGAATGAGCCAAGAAAAAGTCTCGAAAATAGAAAATTAGGTTTGACCATAAAAACGTCGTTCGAGCGAAGATGGTCTTTTGCTCGAGTGAAGGGTATGTCCCTCGAGCGAGGCAGTCTCTGTTTCATCTGCTCGAGCATCATTCCAATTAGCAGCTAGCGAAAATGGGCGTGAATCCTTCTTGTTCCAAACATAAAACCCCAAACCCTAAGCTAACCTACCAACTATGAAACTTTATAATTTAGTCCCTAAATTTATATAATTGTTCAAGTTGGTCAATTTGTTCACAAAATCGTCAATACGAAATATAAATCCAACAAATGTAATTTCTACAGTTCATTCTATTATATGCATATGAACATTGATGGGTGGATTGGATCGAGCTATAGCCCTTACCAACCTCTCTCTCTCTCTCTCTCTCTCTCTCTAAATTACAAATAAGCTCAATGGAAAAAAAAATCATATTTATCTATTAAACTCAAAAACATTTTATGATAAACTACACAAATGTTTATATACTATATACCAGATATTATATAAATCAACATAAAAAATATTGCTTCCTATAATTCCTCTATTAGACTTTTGTAATTGAAAATTAAATGTGAGCCCATAATACAGTTTTATTAATTATCACTGCAAATGCGTCTGCAATTTCAACCTAGTCACTACAACGGTGAAAGGAGGATAAATTGGAAGTTTTCATCTATGTGGACAATTTATATGATTTCTAGAACTATTGCTGCCTATTTTGCAATCTTTTTGGATTGAGGCCTCTTGGTTTTTATAGATACTTTGAAATTTCACAAATATATGTAGTTTTTCAGTCTATGATGTACTCCAATTGTCGAGTAATTGTTGTGAAATGTAATGGATGCATAATATGGTATTGTGTGAGATTCAAGATGCAATGATAATTGAAGAGGAATGGAAGACATGAAATCAATCTCACATGACAAGAAGGTGCATTGACAAAGTATCTATAAAATAACGACGTTTGACCCAAATAACACCTAGAGTGGGGTGAATGAGTGTATAATGCGGAATTAATATTAACCAATTATTATTAGCAACAAGTTTTTATTAATAATCAATCTAGATGAATTCATATGTAATTACTATCCTACATTGAATTAACACAATTTATATAATTGCAGAAAAGTAAGTAACACCACAAAATTGATGATGGAGAAAATCCCTTGCGAGATAAAAAGACTCCAGGACCAAGCCAGTAAAATCAACTATAAACAAAGACTTACAGTACGGTCCAGAATAGACAACATCCTAGAATCACAACTATATTATTGGTCGTTAAGAACGACTAAGCAGCTAAACAATTGTTTTAATTGTTTAAATTTTAAAACTAAGATAATTAACTGTAAGCATTATATTAATTGTCAAAAGTATTAGAAATTAAACTATGTTATTAAATAACTATGTATTTTGGATGCTTCATCCCATTTAAGTAAAAAAAAAAAAAAGTAAAATAAACTAGGCGGGTGCTATGAACCCACCCAACTCCGAACTTAATCTAGGCACAGGGGAAACATGTTGGCGTGGGCTGTATAATTGAGAGATTGGAGCATAGAACAAATCTCTTAATTCAAGGGATTTCCATAGTCTTAGCCTTAAAATCTATATAGTCCAAAGATAGGTGTATATGTTCTCCTATTTATATTCAACATCACTGTAAAGCAAAGTAAGAAGAAAATAAATTATTCTTTCCCATACAAGTACACCTTTCCACATGGTATCAGAGCAAACCGATCCTTGGCTCTCTGTTATCAATACCTAAACCCTTTTTTTCTTCAACACCCATGGCAGATTCTGAAAGTATGGAGGAACCAAGTGACCCATCTTCTGTTCTCACAGAACTAACCACCAAAATAGCTGAAGTTTTGACCAAAACTCAGTCTCATACCCCAACCACAGAAACTTTTGCTACACCTATAGGCATCAAGTTGGACGGCACCAATTATGCCCTCTGGTCCCAGATTGTTGAGATGTACATCTCCAGCAAAAGACAAACTAGGATATATCAATGGTGACTTTCCTCAACCACCTCCGACTAACCAGTCCTTTAAAAAATGGCGCACTGATAACTCCATTGTCAAAGGATGGCTGATTAACTCCATGGATCTATCGTTAATCAGCAACTTCATACGATTTCCCACAACGAAACTTGTTTGGGACTCCATTGCTACCACATATTTTGATGGAAGTGATATTTCTCAATTATACGACCTCAGCCGTCGAGTTTCACATCTTCGATGGAATGGTGGATTTCTTGAAATATTTTACAACGATCTATAGGGACTTTGACGAGAAATAGATTTCCGTCGTCCAAATCCCATGGAATGCTCAGACGATATCAAACACTACAATTTTATCATTCAGGAGAACCGGGTAGATGTATACCTTTCTGGATGGCCTTGATGACCGATTGGATAGAATCAGGAGAATGTTCTTCAGCTGCGTCCATTCTCCACAGTTGAATAGGCATACGATTTTGTCCGTAGAGAGGCCATTAGACAAGTCGTAATAACCACAGAACGTACCGAACCCACGATAGGTGCTGTCTTGGCTTCTAAAAGCCTTAAGTTGAGACCAACAATCACAACCTCTACAAGATTTGGAGAAGGCAAATCATTAAACAATGAAGCCACAAATAATGAACAATGCTCATACTGTGGAGATAAGAGACATACCCGAGAAACCTGTTTCAAATTGAATGGATATCCAGAATGGTGGACCGAACTCCAAGCCAAGAAGCGCAACGATAGAACGGACGGAGGAATGGGCAAGGCAACAGTAGCTGATGCAACGGCCGATGAAATTGTCGTGCCTCACCTTTCTCTTGTACCACTCAGTGAAATCGCCCAAGAATCAGGTACGCATACCCATGGCCATGGAATTTCCTTGTTTGACTCAGGTACCCATAATTGCACAAGAGTCACCCAAGATTTTAGCCCTCACCAAAATAGAAATGAAGCTACAACTTCAAAATCTCACCAAAAAGAAATTGGGCATGTGTTTTATGGGAATGAGACTTCAACAACTCACCAAAATAAAGTTAAAAATCGGGGCATTTGGCTGCAAGACTCTGGGGCAAGTGATCATATGACTTTCGATGCAGTTAATTTTAGTGAAGTCTCTCTACAGAAACGCACACTGTAGAAAATGCTAATGGAGTAATTTCTTACTGTGAATTTATCCCCAAATTTGAAATTATTTAATACCGTTCTTGTTCTTTCTCTATCTCATAAATTATTATCTGTCAGTCAGATTACTGCAGATTTAAATTGTGTGTACTTATCTATCCTACCTTTTATCTACTTTAGGATGTTCTCACGAAGGAGATCATTGGACGTGGTACTAAGAAGGGGAACTTATACTACATGGATGATTTCAGTTTAGGACGGGCACATTACATGAATCACCCGACTGGAACTAATGAAAAACAAATTTGGTTTTGGCATTGTCGTCTGGGGCATCCATCATTTACCTACATGAAGTATTTGTTTCCTAGTTTATTTTCACATTTACAACTTGAAGTTTTAAAATGTGATACCTACATTTTAGCTAAAAGTCATCGAGCTCCATACCCAATCAGTTTGAATAAAAGTACTGTTCCATTTGCACTAGTTCATTCCGATGTATGGGGTCCTTCTCCTGTTTCTACTATTTCTGGCATACTATGGTTTGTGATTTTTGTAGATGATTGTACATGGATGACTTGGTTATATTTGTTGAAAAATAAAGATGAAGTATTGAACGTGTTCCAAGCCTTTCATGCCATGGTTCAAACTCAGTTCTCGAGAAAAATTCAAACTCTCCGCTCAGATAATGGTGGAGAATGCGTCAATCACCGATTTCAAGAATATTTCAGACAACAAGGTCTTTTTCATGAAACTTCATGCCCCCGAACGGCTCAACAAAATGGGGTCGCTGAAAGGAAAAATAGACACATTCTTGAAACAGCACGTGCTATCCTAATTGGAGCTCACGTGCCCAACAAATATTGGAGTGATGCTGTTGCTACAGCTGTACATTTACTTAATCGTATGTCGTCCAAAGTCTTAAAGTTTAAGACCCCGCTTCAGGCTCTATCGACGTACGTCACATTACCTACTGTTTTGATGATCACTCCCAAGATTTTTGGCTGCATCGCATATGTCCATCTTTACAAGAATGAACGGACAAAGCTGGACCCTTGTGCCATCCGGTGTCTTTTCTTGGGATATGCCTCACATCAAAAAGGTTATCGGTGCTATGATCCCATCAATAAACGTGCCTATGTGACTATGGATGTTACTTTCCTGGAATCTGAGACCTTTTATCCTCCTCCGATACCCAATTCTTCTCTTCAGGAGGAGCCTCAAGTTAAAGAGCCGAATTGGGTACAACTAGATTGGGCTGAGGTTCAAGGCAATGAAGAAGTAAACAATGATGAAGCACTTTCAAATGAGGAGGTTTCGACATCAAAAACTGAAACTGAAGCAGAAGTTGTTCTCCACTCTTTAGTACCCGACGATGCATCTCCTGAGAATATTCGTGAGGTAAGCTCTCCTAACCCTAATATGGATACTCCTATTACATACAACCTACCTGTTAGGCATAATCGGGGCAAGCCACCAAATAGATATTCACCACATATTAAACCTCTAAAGACATTTGCACACAAGTTGACCTCGTCTCATGTTCCTACTGGAAGTCAAGAATCACTAACAGATCCAAAGAGGACTCAAGCAATAAAGGAAGAAATGAAGGCATTGATGAAAAACAAGACGTGGACGCTAGTGCCATTGCCGGAAGGAAAAAGACCAGTGGGTTGTAGATGGGTATTCTCCATTAAACACAAAGCAGATGGATCTATTGAGAGATACAAAGTCAGATTAGTGGCAAATGGCTATACACAGACTTATGGCGTAGACTATCAGGAAACTTTGTCACCAGTAGCCAAGCTAAATACTGTGAGAGTTTTACTCTCTCTTGCAGCAAACCTTGATTGGCCTCTACACCAGTTTGATGTCAAAAATGCCTTTTTCCATGGCAATCTTGAAGAAGAGGTCTACATGGATGTTCCTCCAGGCTATACAGCATCACCAGGGACTAAAATGGTGTGTAAATTACAACGAGTATTGTACGGACTGAAATAATCGCCTCGAGCTTGTTTGGACGATTCAGTCAGGCAATGAAAAAATATGAATTCCAACAAAGTAACTAGGATCATACATTGTTCCTAAAGTACTGAATCGGTAAGATAACTGCTATAATATATGTTGATTATATGATTATCACAGGGGATGACATAGAAGAAATATTCAGAATTTAGAAACAATTGGCCTCTGAATTTGAGATGAAGAATCTAGGAGGATTGAAGTATTTTCTGGGAATCAAAATTGCAAGATCTAAACAAGGGATATTTCTTTCACAAAGAAAATATGTGCTAGACTTATTATTAGAGGTGGGACTATTAGAATGTAAACCTGCTGACACTCCAATTGTTCAAAATCACAAACTTGGTGAACTTCCTGATCAAGTACCAACGGACAAAGAAAGGTACCAAAGACTAGTAGGAAAACTCATCTACCTCTCTCATACTCGCCCTGATATTGGATATGTTGTAAGCGTAGTAAGTCAATTTATGCACTGTCCTAGTAAGGACCATATGGATGCAGTTGTTTGGATACTTCGATACTTGAAATCATCTCCTGGGAAAGGTCTCATGTTTGTAAAGAATAATCACCTAAGAGTGGATGGCTATACAGATGCGGACTGGGCAGGCTGTATCACTGACAAAAAATCCACTTCGGGCTACTTCATGTTTGTAGGCGGAAATCTCGTTACATGGAGAAGCAAGAAACAGAAAGTAGTGGCATTATCAAGTGCTGAGTTTCGTGGAATGGCTAAAGGACTATGTGTGAGCTTCTTTGGCTCAAAAGACTACTAACCGAAATTGGTTTCGAACCTTCGTCTGAAATGAATCTCTTCTGTGATAATAAAGCTACTATTGCTATCTCTCACAATCCTATTCAACATGACCGTACCAAACACGTGGAAGTGGACCGACATTTTATCAAACAAAATCTCTAGGATAAAATAATTCGATTTCCATTTGTCAAATCAAAAGATCAATTGGCAGACATTCTTACAAAAACAGTTTCCATCAAAGATTTCTACAGTTCACTAGACAAGCTACGCATCAAAGACCTGTATGCATCACCTTGAGGGGGAGTGTTGGCGTGAGCTATATAATTGAGATATTGGAGCATAGAACAAATCTCTTAATTCAAGGGATTTCCATAGTCTTAGCCTTAAAATTTGTATAGTCCAAAGATACATGTATATGTTCTCCTATTTATATTCATCACTATAAAGCAAAGTAAGAAGAAAATAAATTATTCTTTCCCATACCAGTACACCTTTCCACAAAACATGGAAGGAAATCTTTGAAATGACAATACATGGAATGGTCGAAAACGGCATCAAATCCATCCTGTTGCCAATAAGACTGAATAAACCCATTTTAACATAGTTAGTTTACCAACTGTACGATATCCATTTTGTTGGAAATTCCGTGATTAAAGATGAGGGCAAGAGATTTACCTACGTTGATCGACAGAAAAATCTAAAGAAGACACGGTTGGAAAATTATGGTACTTGTGTAGAGAATGCTGCTTTACGAAATGAGATTCAAGATCTTGCTAATGTTATTTACAATTGATTTCCTTCACTTCTTATAATTGTTTATGATGATGGGTAAGATTTAATTATAGTATGATGTGAATATGTGAAAGTTATGGAGTCATTAATATTACAGTAGACAATCATATTTCTCATTATTTTAATATTTCGATAATTAATATAAATTCTTTATAACCTCATCTTTCATTGATAAAAAGAAAAGCAACTAAATTTTAGTTGTTTCAATGATATTTTATTGATAAAATAATTAATACAACAACAAATCAAGTATTTGTTGAAATGAAATTGAATGTCAATATTTATTTTTAACAAACAATTCCTTCATTGTTGAAATTAAATACAACTAAAATTTGGTTGCTTTTATTGTATTTTAATGACAAAAAGGTTGATACAACAACCAAACAAGTGGTGGTTAAAAAAAAAGTTTCGGTCATCTGTACAAACATTTTATGACAAGGTATTTGTTGTTGAAATAATACATTTAACGACCAAACATGTTTTTGGTCGTTGAATACATTCGCCAACACTTCTTTGCCAACAAGGAACAATTAACTGATTTTGGTCATTTAATGTGATCAACAACCAAAAAATATATATTCTACGACAATTTATACAGCTGTTGAAGGTGATATTTCCTGTAGCGATATAAATTTTCAATTAAAATAAATTTTTAATTATTTGCTAATTTTTGTTCAGGGATTTTTTAAATATATATTTATAAGGTTGTGATGCATAAGTTGTAGTAGCATTGACTTAAGGCAATACAACAAAGAAAAGTCATTTGGATATTCCTTCGCTGGCTGGGAGATGGATTTGATACTGTAATCAAAGCTAAAGCAGCGGTAGATGATGTTCCAAGTTGCAATAAAAAAGTTTCTTGTGCGGATATTCTAGCAATTGCAGGTCGAGATGTCATTGCCCTGGTTTCTTGGCTTTTATAGGTAATCTCAAATTTCATACATCTATGTAATTTGTTGGTTTGTGATGTACTCAAATTGTCGAGTAAATGTTGCAAAATACAATGTAGGCGTAATATGCATTGTGTGGGAGTCAGGATGACAGTGATAATTGAAGTGGAAAGGGAACAAAGGAAATCAATCTCGCATGGGGAGAAGATGCCTTGACAATTGACAAAGTATCGATTGAAGAACGAAGGAAGTTCGTTCAAGATTACCGCAAGATTACCGTAGGAAATGCACATCCAAATGGCTGCCTATTTCAATTGTACAAACCTTTTTTCTTGTATGATGCACGTTCACATTTTGATAATTATAGTCCAATCCAGATTTAGTTTTATTGTTCATAGATGTTCTTCTTGTGCTTCTACTCACCATGAATCAAGAAATGAAAAGCATATTTTTCACCTAGCTTAATTTCAATTTATACAGTATAAGACAATTCACATTATATGTTTTTTGGTTGCTTTGTCAATGGGAAGGGAATATTTTTTAGTGATGATACGAGTGAGATTCTATCTTACGTTTTATATGTTACCGTATAAGCAACTATTGCATGCCCTCTTTTTTCGTTTATGATGAATATGGAGTTATAATTTAATTATCATTCAATACAAAGGAAAGATAACAACTTGGAAAATATCCAATATTCTATTCTAATGATATATCTCATAAAAAATTGATTTAACACATTTTCGCGTCATTATTGTCATACCCCATTTATATAGATAACCATACACTCACTTGTATAGAAATAAAAATTTGACATCTCGACCTAGGCGTACGATTACACATTATATTTTTTTTTCTTTTCAAAGATGAGATGAAATGAAATAAGCATCTTCATAATAAGGTCTCTGTATTTCCTCACCTAATCACCTATGGTGTTCATATGGTATATTAAAACAAAATCCTATGCAACCAAATTTCAACATATTCACATTGAGGTTACAAAAGTATCCACTATACCATTTCAAAAGTTATACATATAGAATACAGGATTCCCAAAAATACAATATAACAGATTGTAAGGTTAAAACAATAGCCCACAATATAACCCTACAGGTCATCATCCATGTACATCAAACTTTGAAATTCTGTAAGAGTTTCATAGTCAGTCATGTCATCTATAAATTTTCATGCTCACCTACAATGCAAAAACTACATAAGTTAATGTCTAATAAGTAAAAATCATGCATGAGTATAAGTAATGTGAGTACATGCCGCCACGTCATTTCTTTAAAACATCATGCTATAATGCATCATATTCAAATGTTCATCAAAACTAACTCAAAATAGTTTTATTTGAAATATTTTCCTTTCATTGGGCCCTTAACCCACCTATTATGCATCGGATAGAGCTTTATGCAATATAAATACCAATAATCAATAATCAAATAGCCAATATGATATTGACATAGTGGAGTGACCATACTCTTGTGACCACTAGATGTACAACTACAGCTCTTAACTGCTTCTATGATCACCCAAGAAGTATCCCACCCATGATGTCAATAATCATATATCACAAAGGCACAGTAAAGTGGTCTACCATCCCGTGATAACCAAAGGCACATCTCCTATTTACCCTTGTAATCACCCGGAAAGTCTTACCCGCGATGTTAAAACATATTACATAAGCATATCCCACATGTCTCAGTGCCCTAATAGTGGTCGATAAATCATTTTATAATGTAAATTCCTTTTTCCATTCATGTCGTGCATGCTAGATGCTTTTAATGATGAACATATGTCGTGCATGCACGTGCAAATGCTCGTGAATGACAAGCTCAATCAATATATTTCAGAGCCACCTACTCAACTATCTTAACTATCATATGATATGCAATGATCTCCTAATCAAGGACATGTTACAACAACACTCTATAGAGAATGTTTCATGAATACTATGTTCTTGCATCATAATTGTAAATGGATTTTTACTTACCTTTCGCCTTTATATGTGTGTGTTCTTTACTAGGGATGAACGCAGTTCGATTTGGCGCGGTTTGTGCCATATTTTCGATCAAATCATTTGATACGGTTTGTAATTTTTTCAAATCAAACCAAACCAAACCATTTTATTTTTCGAACCAAACCAAACCAAATCATAATTTGCAATTTGATTCGATTCTAACATGCGGTTTACCTATCGACGTTATAGTAATATATTTAAAACAAGTTAACATATATGTTTAAACGAGAACGAATAATGTTAAATGTTAAATTGCATTAATTTTTCTCATGAAGCCCATGAACAAATTATTTTCAATGTTGGTTGCTAAAAGATATTAATAGAACGTATATATCTTTCTTCATTTTTATTTACCTTTTCTTGTTTGCCTCTCATATGGTCACATAGTTGTTGGTAAAGGCAAAGTCACATTCTGCTGTTATAGTTTGGTTAAAACTCATTTTCATCCTACTAGTGTAATGAAAAATAAGGACTGAACATGATATGTTTAAATGTCCAAAGAATGATAGAGTTCATATTTATTAAGAATTGAAATTTTTCATTCTCTAACTACTTTGAAAAACTAGAAGGTAATAGTACTAGTTAGCGAACTTTAACATTTTTCACATAATCAATACGCTATGTCCTCCGTTCTTTCCAAACCACAAACAAGTTAATTATTCACCCAGGCACACAAACAATCATCCTTTTTTTTTTTATCTATACTACAACTCATAAGTGTATAATAAGTTCAAAAAAATAAAAATTAAAAGAAAGAGCGAGGAACTTAATTTACTTTATATGTTTATTTCAGTGGCTGATTATAATTTGTATTGTTAAATTGATATTATTATTATTTTTTTGAAAAGTGAAAATTGTAAAATTTATAAGTTAATAAAATTAATTTTTTAATTAAAAAATTAAAAATTGGTTTGGTTCGATTTTGTGCAGTTTTTTAAAATTGAAACCTAAACCAACCATTTTGAAACAATTTGGTTCAGTTTGAGGAAAAAAAAAAAAAAACCGCGGGTTCACATGGACTCGAACTAACGGTTTCGATTCAATTTGCAATTTGGCCTTTTTCTGTGCAGCCCTATTCTCTACGGGATGTAAGTCGAGTCTCTTTTTCACCTATAGTCGGAAAGAAACTTTTATTACCGTCCAATATTAAACACAATCCCCAATTTGATAATCTTAACTCACACATAATTCCATACTAAGACCGTAGATGCCAACATATTCTAGATTAACACTACAAGTAACCAACAGTTATTTTCAAGTTCAATGAATATAAACATCGATTAATTGGATCACTAACGTCCTAACACTCATTCAAATCAAATTTTTTTCCGGAGCTTTAGAGGTGATCAGTGATCATGTAAAGGTGGAACTATATGAAATCTGAAGATGGATAGAATCTATTTTTCAATTTCCATTGCTACCCGATTCACTTTCCGGCCTCTTTTTTGTACCCTTAATTACATTAATCAATTTCCAAAATTTTACCACACTTATATAACATATATGTGCAGGTAAATATGTCATTAATTCACCAAAAGTAATTGATTTACAGCATGAAAATCACTCCCTTTTACCGAACACCGAATCAAGAATTTTATTATGGCTGTTTTAAGTTTCACTTGGATTAACATACTACAACTCAGATTCTAACCTATTAAAGTTCATTTATATACTTCTAACTCATACATAAAAACTTTCATATTAATAAATACAATTTCTACTCAAGGTATTTGTAAGTGTTATGCCCTAGGTCCAATCAACTTGGAACATAAAAGAGAACCAGAAGAATGAAATTTACCAATTAATTAATTGACAAGTGTTGAATAATTAATTAATTGGGTTACTTATTAATAGCCCCGAATT
>CAIGRB010165144.1:0-24402 GCA_903798255.1 Fraxinus quadrangulata
TTTGATCGGTTTTGGGTTGGAATTTTTTGAAATCGATCTTGTCTGTTTGGTTTCGGATTGAGCTAAAAACAGAACAAACCCGAACCGCGCCCAAGCCTAGCCTAATTTATGCAATTGCAAATTTTAATGTTTCAATTTTGTTTGGTTTCTTTTGATTGTTTTGAAAAACGCGCGGTAAAGTTGAACTGATATATACAAATTTAAAATATAACATTAAACGATTTTAATTTATTGAATTTTGTATCACTTGAAAATACTACCCCATTCTATAAATTGTAATATATAGATATTTGAGTCGATAATATATCATGAATAACATATTCAAAAGCTGTATACTTTGATAAGGTAACTCGTTTTGAGCTTGCATAGTCAAGCCAACACAACCCAATTGTAGAGATAGGTGTTACTCTGTGACATTGCCATTCATCAAACGAGTCGTGCTTTCACACGTGGGCCACCTCGAGTATGAGAGCTCCTTTAAAATTCAACAATTTAGTGGAATGGATATTTTTATTTGAAATCGTACGAACCAGAACATAATCAAACTAACCTAATTCGAGATATTAAAATTGAGAATCAAATGATTTTGGTTAAGTTCATTTTTTATTAACAAAATTATCGAATTCACAACTTCTATCAACTTTTTAACCATATACTTCATCAACTTTTTTTCAAAATCTATTAAAAATTAATTTTTGTCCAAACCAAACATGGACTTAGCTACGAAACAAATTGTTCCATTTTCACGAGAGCAATGTTATTTAATTCAACTGAAATTATAATATCAGTTTATGTGACGTTAATATGATATTAAACCCCTGTTTGTATTTTTACAAGAATGCATTTTTTTGTTTGATGTGATGGGAAATATGTGGTTAAAAAAGAAGGAAAATTATTAACGTGATGAAAAATATTATTTTATTGAAAAATGTGTGGTTGAAAATTAGTAGAAGAATGACAATGAAAAAATAATGTGGTTCAAACAGGGGTAAATGATAAGTGAAATTAAATGGATTATTTAATTCTATCTTTCATTTAACCTACCTTCTAACACTGCATATATTGAAATTTCAGTGGAACTAAATAGTATTATTCATTTCACCATAGTCAATAAAGCGTGCATATATGTAGGCCTGGGCAAAAAATCGAAAACCGACCAAACCGATTAAACCGAACAGACTCGGGTCGGTTTGGGTTGGTTTGGCCGTGCATTTCGAGTTGATTTGGTTTTTATTTTTCAAACCGACCCAAATCGCTACTTTTGAATAATTTATCTTAGTCACCGAGCATTATTTTATTATATCATATATTCTATCTATTAATCATTGTATAACTTTTGGTCTGTTAATGCTACAATTTATTTTTGAATGAAGGTGATTCAACGTAAGATCTTATGGTTTGTACCAGTTCTTCATTTGGTTCCCTATGTTATTTTTTTTATATTTGACGTTTAGCATAAATCACATTTACGAAATGGAGTCTCGTGCTAATATTGTTATTTTTTAAAATCTATTTTAGATCAAAAAAAATAATTAATCGAACCAAACTGATTCGGTTTGGGTTGGTTCGGTTTCAGCATTTGATTGGATCAATTTTGGGTTGGAATTTTTTGAGACCGACTTTGTCGGTTTGGTTTCGGGTTGAGTTAAAAACCGACCCAACTCGAACCGCGCCCAAGCCTACGTATATGTAAAACCTAATTTTTTCCTTCCAAAATGAAAATTAAAACCTAAATTTACTGTCAAATGCTATTCGAAAGTTCACTGTAAAAATTGGGGTTGTATTTGGACTAGCGAGGAAGAAAGCTCTAGAATGCGCAATCCATATATAGGAATAAAAATGTTTAGTACTCTTTACTATAAATACACACATGGCATATAGATATAGAGAGAGAAAATAATGTAGTGATGAAAGTCATATAGAGAGAAAAACACGTAAACGAATACGGTCCAAGTAAGCTACGAAGGGTACAGGGAGGAACACGCTGCTGCAATCTCTGCATTCATTTTGTTTTTCTGCATTCACAAATTTATTATCCTGTTTCCGAATTTAGTGAAGAAAATTCTTTTGGGTTTTCGAAAATTTTGGCAATTTCTGTTTATTTCCCGAAATGTCGAGTGGGGGTGAGCCCTCTTCTTCTCGATTTACCCTAGAAGGGATTGATGATGTTCAAGATTTTCCATGGGTGAGAGCTTGATGTTCATAAGTGTATGTATTTGTCAAAATGTGTGTAATTGGATTGGATTGGTTAATGCAGGAGAATGAAGGAGAAGGGTCATCGATGTCGTGGGAGAGGTACAGTCATCTTTATGATATCATGCAGATGGGGAACCAGGCGTTTCGTGAGAACCGATTGGATCAGGTGAATTTCTCAATCTTTTCTTTTCTTCTTCATATCTTTAGATTTGAATTCGTAGTTTTCCCCTTTAGAACGAAGTAATTTTTGGAAAATTTGATTTTTTCATGAGTGGTACAAGCTTGATTAGAGTGAAGTATCAGTAGTTTAAGTGATTCTGGACCAAGACTTCAATTAAGAGAACGAGTCTTTAAAGGATAAATGAACCAGAATAATACGGGGTTAAATAGCTTACCGAGAAGAATCAGTGAACCGCACAACTTTGGGGCTTGATTCTTGAACTTGTAAGTCACAATTTTATCCTCTGCGCTCTTGAAGTGGGATTCAGTAGCGAAGTGACTATGAAGTAAAATTCTTCAATGATTAATTTGTCACTGCCCCGTTGGCTTCATCATTAGAAAGATGGAATGGGGAAGTAGCAGATCATCTTGAGGAAAACAAAACAAAAACAGTGCAGGTATTAATTGAAATGTGAACTCGAAAAATGTTGCAAATACTGATGGCTGTGGAATGGGATCTTAAGATGGTTCAATCCAGATGGCGTACAATAGGCTAAAGTTTGTCTTTCGGGGGATAATTCATTCAGGACATTACATTCCATTTTATATTTTTCTGAAGAATAACCAACGTTGTTTGTAGGCGATCTTATGAAGGTCCTAGTAGTGCTGGTGTCCATTTCCATGTATTTTTGGCATCCATTGATAGTTTTGTCATGTGGTCTAGGACAGTGTTTTTTCATTACCAATGTCGGCTGCTTCAGGATACCTTTCTTTTCTATCCCTTTCAGTTTTACGTCTAGATACGACCATAGCTTCAGCTGAACTTGAGTAAATAAATGACAACCAACAGTGATGGGCAATGTGCATATAGTTTCGACAGTATTGAAAATGAACAGCCAGAGGATATTGTTACCTTTATAACCTGTGTGTGAATCACTTTCTAGTTGGACTGATTGGAAGTAAATGGCACGCTATACCAGTTACTATCTATTTTTGAGCATTATATGTAACGACTCGAGTCTCTATACTTATACCATTAGCTTACGTACTATTTGTGCCCACTCACCACCTCACGGCTTTCTAATGAGAGACTTAAGTTGAATTTTTGTACCAATTGAGGTTGAGGTTTTGAGCACGAATCTTGGGGAATGCGATAGAAAACCGTGAGGGGTTAGTGGGCATATGCCCACTCAAAGCAGACACTGCGTAAACTAACAGTTTGGATATATAGACTCAGACCGTTACCAAAAAAAAAACGCGCATTTTTTTGTAAAGACCCGGGTGTGAGGGGATAAGTGGGCATATGCCCATCCAAAATGGATAGTACATAAGATAACGGCTTGAGTATAGAGACCCGGGTCGTTACATTATGAGTTTTATTGCAGTATGTCAGATATTGGAATAGTGGGAGTGAAGAAGAAGGTGGCAAGGTCCAGTTTGGATTGCGTTAGAGAAAGTTATTGCCATCCTAAACTGGAGAGCCTAGTACTTTTTTTAGATTGTGATTGATTTTATATGGTAGCAAAAAGTGTGTATTGATGGCATGGACCAGTTTAACTTTCTTATTGCTGCCTTAAAATTGTATAATCTATTTCCATTTTTGCTGATAGATTGTGTTTTTTTAAGGCAATTGAACTTTACTCAAGAGCTAACAACATTAAGCCCAGTGATACTATTATTCTTAACAATCGATGTGCTGCATATCTTCGGTAAGTAGTGGATGAACATTATCTTTTATGATTGTCACTCGTGATTATCCTGATATTGAACTTCACCATTATTCATTTAATTCTATTTCTTGACTCATGTTTTCTTCCTTCTAAATTTGGACCAGGATTAGTCATTTTCTTAAAAATAGACCTCCATCTGCTTCTGAAAATAGGCCATTGAGTGGATTGGACCCCACGACTCATGCTGGGGTACGCCTTCTTCATTGCATGGTTTTCCATTTCCCCCAATTTTTCTCCCTCTTACCTGCTCATTTTCTAACTAATAGGTCAACGCTTTAAATGTTTTAATCCCCGATTTCAGCTTGCATTGAAGGATGCTGATAAGGTGATGAATCTACAAAGTAATTCGGTAACACCTTACATTCTGAAGGCAAATGCACTCATTCTGGTAAGAATGCAATTTTATACATTTTCTCATTATTCAGCGCAAATTGTAATAAAACTAGTTTTTGGATTGTGTAAGCCTAGGAATGGATAAAAATATAAATTCTGTTTCAAGGAGGAAATATACCTGGAATTATGTTTAAATTATTTCCAGAAATTCTTGGTTTAACAATTAGCTAAATTAAATGCTGGCAATGTACTGGTTAATTAATTTAAGTAACAATAGTTATTTCAACGTGCTCGATGTTATTTTAGTTTTATTTGTTGTTCACGTTCTCTTTTATTTGGTATCATGGTGCTTGGACTCGGTGCTTATATTGTTGGACTATGTAGTTTTAGAAGTGCTTTTTGTTGAATATTTCATTTGAACATTTTTGCCCACTTTGATATTATTGGGCAGTTAGAAAAGTATGAGGTGGCTCGGGATGTTATTTGGTCTGGCCTTCATGTTGATCCTCGTAGGTAACATAATATTCACATCAAGAGTTTTCTGTTAACTATTTCATTATTTGAATTGATATTGCTATTTTTTCTATTAATATAATTCTGTTTGACCTATGTAATTTTCCTTTGCAGCTGTCCTCTTCTAAATTTGGAGAGATCAACCGCCAATACGTTTCCAAGGAGAAGCCATGTGAACCCTCAGCGTACTGATGATTATGACTGCACTGTTTGTTTGAAGTTGTTGTATGAACCTGTCACAACTCCTTGTGGACATTCTTTCTGCCGATCATGCCTGTTTCAGACTATGGACAGAGGTGAATTTTCTGTCCATGGACCTTTCTTTCATTTTCTAAATTTTTCACAAAACCACCATCTTGATAATCCCTTTCTTCAATTTCTTGAATAAAATATTCTAGGTAATAGATGTCCACTTTGCCGAACAGTTCTGTTCGTTAGCCCTCGTACGTGCTCAATCAGGTTAGCTGTTTACAGTTTAACACGTAATTTAAACAAGTTTTCAGCTTTATTAAGGATTATATTTTCCACCAAATCAGTCATATAAATGTGCTCATTAACTTTATTTTGTGGATCGTTTAGTCCTACTATATTGCATTTTATCTCTAGGGACTAGGGAGAGAAAACTGGCATTTATTTTGATGAACACTGGCATAGGAATTGACTGGATAGTGAGGAGATTAAGTAAAAGGGATGCTGCTTGGGTTCAGAACAGTTGTTAGACATAGAAATGGTCCCAGTCTATTTAAATATTGGTCATGTGAGTTGTCAAAGTTGAGGACACAAGAATTTGGTCAAAATGTTGACTTTGGACATGAACACGTGGGTGCGGGGACACTCCATTCATAGGTAAGCAAATTGTAGGGTGTTCGTTAAGATGTATTACAGAAATTTGATAATAGAAAATAGTTATAGCTATGCATTTTCAAGGAAGATTATGTATTATAACTGAATAATAATGTTAGATAAGAGAAATTATGTTACTTAGTTTGTAAACTGTAGTTGAGGATTATCATTTTAGGTTTTGTATCATATGTTGGAGACTCGTGTCTCTTTCCAAAGGGTCAGAATGAGACATACACATGTTGTGCTATGTGTTACTGAGTTGAGTGTGGTATGACACGTTAATTGAAGTTTTGGTGCAACATATGTAACAGTAAACTTCAATGTAGAAATATCCAAACAAGAAATTAACACAAGGTTTGTCACAGTTTTCCTGTTGTCTTGTATGTTTGCAAGATTTTTCTAAACATTAGTGGCACAAAAAATGGCAATCTTATTCTCAATAAGCAAATATCAAAGTTCATATTTCACATGGAAGGTATGTAACTTTTGCTTGGCATTTTGTAGTGTCACATTGAAGAACATCATACAGAGAAACTTTCCGGAGGAGTACGCTGAAAGGAAATTAGAGAATGACAGTTTGACAAACCCTGGTGTTGACTTGTTGCCTCTTTTTGTCATGGATGTTATCTTACCATGCCAGAAGTTTCAACTTAACATTTTTGAACCACGTTACAGACTTATGGTGAGTTGATCAAATTGACATGGTAAAACTAATTTATAAAAAATTGTGATGCACATTCCAGAAATCACTTTATGTTGAAATTTGCATCCAGAGTCCCTGAGATTCAAGATGACATTTGATATTTAAAAGGTCTAGATCAATGGTAACAGAGTGATGTTAATTATTATGTGCAATTCACTTATATGAAGATATTTTCGAATTTTGCATAGGACACTTGTTTAAGTTTGATGTTCATGCATGCTTAAAGTGACTTCCCTTTGAAATTGGGGCCTTCTTTCCTTATATGGAACACTGCCATTGTAGAGGAACTAAATTTTGAGCTTGACCTGCAATCCCTACTGTATATGCATGGACGTTTGCATGCATTTGTTTCGGGTGGTTTTCCTGCATGTTAAATATCATTTGCTCTGCCCCTTACAAATTTCATATATGCATTATACTTGGACTGTAATGCATGCTTTGAACAGAAATTCGTTTTGTGTTCTTATCACAAGCAACGAGGATCACTTGCATCAGGAAATTCTTAACAAAGAGAATGGAATAATTCTGTACTGTTTGAGTATGAGGTGATATTGTGCTTCATGAGATTCTGAAGTGCTAAGCTTTTTGGGCAGTCATCTTATCAACTAATTGAGATGTGCAGCCAATTTAGTCATTTGCATAAGCTGATGTTTAGTTTATGGCTGATTTTGACGTTCCATTCTGGATGTGCTTGAAACAGGTGAGGAGGATAATGGAAGGAAATCGACGTATGGGAATGGTAGGTTCATTCACCAGGTCTTCCTTTACTGTTTTCTTCTATGTCATATTCTGAAGAAATATTTTTGGTCCTATATTTCCTCACTGTTCCTGGCTATTGCCTCTTTTTTGCTGATGTAGGTCATAATTGACTCGTCTACTGGTTCAATAGCTGATTATGCATGTGAAGTGGAGATTACAGAGTAGGTTTTGGTGTGATTTTTTTATTCATATTTTTTCTTTAAGAATGAGTTCTGTCTTATTGGTGCTTCTGGCTCATAGATGATGATTAATTCTGATCTTAACGCAGTTGCGAGCCACTTCCAGATGGCCGTTTCTTTTTAGAGGTAAAATATTATTGAATATTATGTTTTTATATATTTTTATATATATTATCTTCAGTACTTGTGTTTTACTCTACATTTTTCATGGATGTTGCCAGCTTGCTGCAATAATGAAGAAAGCCCATATTCTAAATTTTGTATATTTTCGGACCGTTAATTGTCTTTACTGTTGGTACCGAGATACATCTGGTTTGTTATAAATGACACTGGATTGTGTTCTATCCTGGTCTCGACATATGTCAGGTTGAAGTATGATCACAACTTGTTCATTTAGCAAAATACTGTGGGTATTACACAAGCCCTTACAGGGGCCATCTACCATCTATTATTACCAAACTAAACTAGAATAGACTATGGAAAGTGGCAAAAATGGAACTAAAGCAAACATATGTTGCTTGATGGCTTTTAGCATTCTGCCATGCATGGGCAATACGTATTTTCAAAAAAAAAAAAAAATAGGGTTTTGAAATTGGTTCCTGAATCTTTAGAAATCTGTTGATGGCAGAGTATCTCCTTACTGCAACTGCCCACAAATTATCACCCCTTTAAAATCTGAGATGCTCTCTCTTGAGCATTAGGTTTATGTTTAATGTCTGGACTTTTGAGGACAAAGAAGGAAAATTTTCAAACGTTTATGGTTATTCTAATTAAAATATGCATGAATTTTGCAGTCTCCTCTTCTCTTTCCATAATGAAGCTAATCATTTTGATCTCCTTGCTGATTCAGGTTCAAAGTCGCAGGAGATGCCGCATCATTCAGAATTGGGAGCAAGATGGGTAAGATTTCATTACCTGTATAATACTTGGACGGTTGATATCCATGACCATCATTCACCATGACATGAGCTTCTTCTAATTGAATCTTTACTCTGTTTTATCCTTATTTCTGCAGGTACCGCATTGCTGAGGTTGAATGGGTGCAGGATGTATATCCAACAGAAGGAACGCCAGAGAGAAATGACGTAAGTGCCATTTTGTTCACGAGACTTGATAGACTGCACAGTTTTTGTGAAGATCTTCTGAGGCTTTCGCTGAAGGGAAATTCCTGAAAGTTACACAGATCATTAGTACTTTGATGTTCTATATGGCTTCATCTTATGCAGTTTCATGGAATGCTAGTATCTGTTACCATTATTTACCTTCTTGTCATTTTTACCCTTAATGTATGTTAGACATCTGTATTTCTATTGAAAACCATATAGTTGCATAATCGAATTCTTTGGTTTGGTCTGAAACTGCGTCTTGATCCTCAAAATTGGTGGATCTCCAGGAGGTGAATTATTTCAAATTCTGTTACCACATGAACTATTTTGTGTAGAATTCTCATACACTGCTCGACTGTTTGTTATGAAGCTCCAAAGCCTCGAATGTCATTTTGGTATACGAAAATTAATTTTGCAAAACTACAGTTAATGGAGATGACAGACAAGGCAGCAACTTTTGCTCGTGAGTGGATGAAGGCGGCACAGGAAGCAGCACAAGGAGGTAGTTATTAACAAGAAAGTTTTTCAGCTTTCGGAATAACTAAGATGTTGATGATTGACAATCTATAATGTGAGAATTCTTCCGATTCTTAATAATCAATGCAAAAGCTTTGCTTGCAGATCGAATAAGGCTTGCAGAACTCTTTAAAGCAGAAGGATTAATGCCCTCGACCTGGGATCCCGAGCGGTTCAGTTTTTGGGTATACATTTTAACACATTTATTCTATCAACTCTAAGTTTGTAGTTTGTAAACATTGTAATGCATGAATGCAGCTGGCAACCTTGACAAATCGTAGGCCTTCAGAAAGGTTGGATCTCCTTCGCTTAAGAAATACAAAGGAGGTATTGCTTCTGAATTTGTATTTATCTTCCAAAAATGTTTTGTTATTGATTGACATTTACATATTTTACGCTAAGTATTTAAATACTTTAAAAGCCAAAATATATAGTAATTCTTATGTCGAATGTCATTTAATAAAAAGTTAAGCGTATGTATCTTACATTAGGACCAACTATAGTAGTGTATTACCATTAGATTATCGCCAAAACTTAATTTCATGTTATTATTGACCATATATTATCCTCACACGTGGGATTTTCGTGCAGAGGATTAAACGTGGACTTGTTTATATGAAGGCGGAAGAACAAGGATGTCGACTGCAATGAATACGATCAAATATGTAACACTATTCCACACTGTGATTGTTTATACGCTTGTGTTCACGTACAGGCTATTCTACATTCTTTGATCCACCTATACAAGTGGATTTTGATTGAGAAAAGGAAAGTAAGAAAGAGGAAGAATGAATTATTTTTTGCTTTCTTTGTGGACTTAAAATTCTTATTGTAACAAGAAATTAACCCAGAATCATATTACAGTATATAGTAAGAAAGAAATTTTTGATTAGTTTGTTACATCTTTCCTCTCTTGTTTTACAGTTTTAATATGACAATTATTAATTAGATCCCATGTACCCCGTTTTAGGACTAGTTTGGTATGACATTTGAAAAGTCAAAATGGATTGATTCTAATCACTCATCGATTCGTCTGGTATCTAAATGTATGATTCATTTATAAGTTTACTAGATCGAGACGAAAAAAAATGTATAGATCTAATGTCACATTCAGTAAAGATTTATGATAAAAGTTCCTTTTTGAGAATAAAAGGTTATTTTTGGATTTATTGAATAATTTTCTGGAAGTGATTTGTTTAAATAGAAGAGCTTCAATAAGATGTTCAAGGTTGCATTCTGATGAAGTTCGTAGAAGTTGGACCCAAAGCTATCGCGAATCAGACCTTTAGTTCGAACGAACAAATACGAGCAAGTGTAAATGCACAAAATTTTATGTATAATCGTATTTGGTTATAGGTCGGGATGTCCATGCTCCGGGAAATCGCTTTGCATATGGAGGTCGGGACCTCATATGCCTAAGGTTGTGTCTAGTGTCGATATTATTTGACCTCGTTGCCGGTTCTAGTCGACCATAATATCAATAATTTATATATAAGGAAATCATTCTCATTCCCGGCGTTAAATCCGCCACCATTCCCTCAACTATTATCCAAAAACAGGTCCTTTTACCCTTAAAACATGTTTATAAAATGAGATGGCACTATACACTCCAGGTCAACCAAATAAACAAAGCTCCCTTCAAGCCATTTCCCAGCTGGATACGCGCTTTGAACTTCTCTAAACAGTTGGTAGTTACCTTCAAACATATAAAATAAATTCGTGTTTAGTACACAGCACTGGTCGAGTTTAGCATTTTTTAAACGTATCATAACCGTCTTTTGGCTGCCTAATGTTGTTGTTGAGCATAAAAAGTCAGAATCAAGAACTCTTCTTACATATAAAAGATTGCACGTTCTTCCCAATCATGCAGCCCACAACTATTGTTCAATAGTATTTGGTGAACACTCTCTTCTATTCCATTGTAGGCATTTGCATTGGTTTTCTTCTATGTCTATTTCACCAAAACTGCCTCCTCCCCCTCCATCACCACCTGCCTAACACTGCCACTACGAGTATCCTGCCCCAATACCATGGGAGGAGAAGCACGGTGGGGGTGGCGAAAACTCGACTTTATTCCCCTTATAGTCCTCTGTTCTCTCATTCTTGCTTCTATGTGTATCGATGTAGCATTAGGCATTAAGTCTTCTTCGTATACGCCTGCTGATAATTATCTGATCAATTGTGGTGCACCAGACAATACTTTGCTCGAAGATGGTCGAACCTTCAAGTCTGATCCTCAATCTGCTGCTTACCTCTCCACAGATGAAAATATTCTAACTTCTATTACCTCGTTGCCGAAAAATGTCTCCCCCTCTTCCTCGTCGTCCTCTTCTTCTTCCTCGTCCCTTCTTTTGTATCTCACGGCGAGGATTTTTCATCATGAATCAATGTACAGATTTCTCGTCTTTCGCCCTGGCCGGCATTGGCTAAGACTGTATTTCTATCCTCTACCTCACTCCACCTACAATTTAACTTCTGCTACATTTACTGTCACCACAGACAATATTGTTCTTTTGCATGGTTTTTCTGTGAAGGATAGTACCAAAAGTGTATTCAAAGAGTACCTTGTCAACATTACATCAGATAAATTCACCCTCAAGTTTTCACCAATGAAGAATTCTTTCGCGTTCATTAACGCGATTGAGCTCGTCTCAGCACCCGATGATCTTGTTTCTGATTTGGCATCTGCTGTTTTTCCGGTGGGGGACTTCAATGGCTTAAATGATCATGCATTTGAAGTTTCTTATAGGCTTAATGTTGGAGGGCCAATCATTACTCCTAAAAATGACACATTGTGGAGGACATGGCTTCCTGATGGTCAACTTATGATTTTCCCACTTGGGGCTAAAAATGTTTCAGTTCCAACAGATATGATACAATATCCGGACGGTGGCGCCACCCCTTTGACGGCCCCACCCTGGGTATATGCAACGGCCGATCAAATGGCAGAGTCGGGTGTTTCGAATCCAAACTTCAACCTCACATGGGATATGAATGTGGATCCCACCTTCTCTTATTTGATAAGATTGCATTTCTGTGATATTGTGAGCAAGGGCCTTAATGAGCTGTACTTCAACGTCTATGTCAATGGAATGATTGCAGTTTCAAATCTTGATCTCTCTTCACTTACTTCAGGTCTAGGCATTCCTTATTACAGAGATTTTGTGATCAATGCCTCGGCAATTTCCAATGGTTCTGTCATCATTCAGGTGGGGCCGAGCTCAACTTCTCCGTCGAGTTTCCCGAATGCAATCTTAAACGGTGTGGAGGTGATGAAGATGAGCAATTCAGCAGGGAGTTTGGATGGACTCTTCTCTTCTGACGGTACTTACAGAGGTCGACACTCCAGGCCTACTATTACAATGAAAATTGCTGTCGGTTTTGTTATAGCATTAGGGGTAACAGCCATAGCGTTGCTGTTATTAGGCGTTTTGAGACGACTGAGGAGGCCTAAAGGTTATGAGAAACAGAAAACGTTCTCATCATGGCTTCTTCCTCTTAATGCCAGCCATTGTAGTTTCTTATCCAGCAAGAGCAAGAGCAGGAGTACTACTTTTCCGAGTTTTGTATCTTCAGGGCTCAATCTTGGCCGGTTCTTCACTCTCAATGAACTACGTGAAGCAACAAAATCTTTCGATGAAAAAGAAGTCATTGGGGTGGGTGGTTTTGGAAAGGTCTATCTTGGGGAGTCGGAGGATGGGACGAAGCTTGCCATAAAACGAGGTAATCCATCATCATCTCAAGGCATCAATGAATTCCAAACGGAAATTCAAATGCTTTCCAAGCTCAGGCATCGCCATCTCGTTTCACTCATTGGATACTGCGATGAGCAATCGGAAATGATCCTCGTCTATGAGTATATGGCCTATGGTCCACTACGCGACCACCTTTACGGATCAAGCTTGCCTCATTTATCATGGAGGCAAAGGCTCGAGATATGCATTGGTGCAGCACGCGGGCTGCACTACCTGCACACTGGTTCTGCACAAGGGATAATTCATCGTGACGTGAAAACTACCAACATTCTCTTGGATGCAAACTTTGGAGCCAAAGTTTCTGATTTTGGTTTGTCTAAAGCTGGACCGGCTTCTTTAGATCAAACACATGTTAGCACAGCTGTTAAGGGCAGTTTCGGGTATCTCGATCCCGAGTACTTCAGAAGACAACAACTGACAGAAAAATCTGATGTTTACTCATTCGGGGTAGTTCTTTTTGAGGTTTTATGTGCAAGGCCTGCTCTTGATCCTGCACTTCCAAGAGAACAGGTAAATTTGGCTGAATGGGCAATGCAACAGCACAGAAAAGGCCTGCTCGAATCGATTGTTGATCCCAACATTGTTAGAACCATAACACCAGAATCATTGAGGAAATATGTGGAGGCTGCAGAAAAATGCTTGGCAGAATACGGGGTCGACCGGCCTTCCATGGGAGACGTACTGTGGAATTTAGAGTATGCCCTACAACTTCAGGGAACCTCCCCTACAAATTTTGATCCTGCTGATAATACAGATGCAAAAGTTGCTAATATGGACCAGCTCTGTAGAAAGGACTCAGAAAAACAGCTGATAGTTGACATCAGTGATGATTCTGGATTGGCTGTGGGTTCTCCTATTTTTGCTGAAAATTTTCAAGGAAGATGAAGATTTTTCCTTGAGAAGAGAACCCGCATTTGTGCAAGTTTATTGACACCATTTTCATGTTTATGTATTCGTTTATGGCATGTTCGGTTGAGAAGATTGGATAGAACTCGCTTTAAGAAAGAAAAAGATATTAATCCAGTCATGTTCAGTAATCGTGAATCGAGCATATGCAATTTTAACTTTTTCTGAATTCTGAAAGTTGCATTTAGATTGTGTTATGCAGAATAATAGCTGACTTTTCATTTTATTTTGTATTATGGAAAAATAATTTGAAGTTTTGAATCTGATTATGGAAAATGTTATTATTATTACTATTTTTATTAGAAGCACCCATCGATGACAATGACAATAATATCAATCAAAGCGTGTGCATGTTACACTGAGGAATGAGCCGACCAGAACTAACACAACCCTTTGTACTTGCCAAGATTAGTATTTGATTTTCAGTACATGAACAATTAATCGAAAAGAGTGACAATACAATATTAAAACTGCCAACCTCAAATTCATCGAAAAAATAAAATAAAAAAAATACTGCAACTTGTATGTCTTAAATGAACAATATTTTTCAAAAGAATAAAGCTTCTTGTACATCAAATTTGACATCCCCTCACAATAGGGGAGGCTCGCTTTCAAAAAAAAAGCGAACCCCGAGTTTGATTCTTCTCAAAAAGTGGGAACCCACCTAGGATTTTAATTAGAGACAAATTGAAGTTGTATCCACTAATTGAATTGTAATGTCTTATGCTAAGCAATTATACACGAATTGCTCAATCTTTAATTCAATTTTTTTTTCCTTATTGCTATTCCCGCTCGGAAAATATATTAGATGGTTCAGAGAATAACCCTTCACAACCTCTACATTTCATAATGTCATCTATTTCATTAATAGAAATTTGCATAGAGCCAGATACAATATTTTGACAACTCCATTGTAAAATATGTTAGTTACCGCCATCGTTTATCGGAACTTCGATCTTCAGCTCTCCTATCATCATGTCATCGACTTCCTTAATCTTCTTGCACTGGGCAAGCTTGAACCCCCATAAATGGTTTTATGACTTTGTGGAGACTTGTGTTTTTGGCAAACAATCGGAGCATAGTCAATACCCCTTGTGAGGAGGTTAACAAGATCCTAATAAACAATTACCTGATCTTGTTTTATTAAACTTTTTGCTCTTCATACGTGGTATGAGGGGGAAAAAACAATGAAGCTACATGTACGCTACATTTTATATTAAGTTTGACATTGTTGTGAGGTGAAATTTTTTAGACATTAATTTTCATAACACTTTCAATAATCAATTACACAGATTTTGACAACGCTTGAAATGTCAAACTTGATGTACATCAAGTGTATACAACTAGTTTAATCTAAAAAAAAAAAAAATGATCCAAAAGAACAAGGAACACAAATATATATGATTTTCTCCCGTTGTTTTCTCGAGGAAGTAGTAAACCAAAACTAATATAGCATGTTGTGACTAAATATTAAGGGTCCATTTAGTTTTTGTTTCAGTTTGATTTTCAATTTTCAGTTTTGAGGATCTTTTTTAAATAGTTAAAAATATTCGGTTTGTCATTTTGAAAAATTATTTCTCAAAACAAAAAACTAGAAAACACATTTAGTTTGAAATTTTGAAAATTATTTTATGACATTTTATTTCATTAAATTTGATTAATTTATAGAAGTAGAACAATTTGTTAATATATTATTAAGTAATATATACATTTTTAAATTGGTGACTTTTACAATATTTTTTTATTACTATAGATGTAAAATAAACAATAAAATGAGTTCAAAATATACGAAATAAAAATAAAATTTAATGACGTTGACTGAGAATATTTTTTTAGAATTTTTATGTAAATAATCAGAGCCTGAATTATTTTTATTTTTTATATAATTTTTATAATTATATTTTTTCAGAATTCTTATTTTATATTTTTTTAGAATTTTAGACTTTATTTTTTCAATAATTTTATTTTTTTTATTTTTTAGAATTTATCAATATCTTTTTATTGATTTTTTTTTAAATTTTATTAATTTGAATTTATATTTGAATTTTTAAAATTTTATTTAAATGTTTGTTTCTATATTTTGAGTATTTTCAGAATTTTCATTGAAAATCTCCAAACGTCAAAAATACATTTAAATTTTTATATTATAAGTTAATTTTGTTCTTGAAAATGCATTTTCAAAAATATTAGACTAAATACATTTTCAATGTTTTGCAAAATTGAAGCTCGAAAACAACAAACCAAATGCACCCTTCAGTTGTTTGAAACCTCCTTTTGGATTAGTGAGGATTTAAATGGCATCAAGAAAAATAATTAATTTATTATCATTTTATCAGATAAATAATAGGTAACCTTTCAATACAAGAATTCACTATTTTCATTTTCTCCCCTTGTATTTATAGAATAATTACCACAAAGTATATGCAATGTAATGACACACTTGGACATGTTTACTATGAATTAGACAAAGCTGAACAACACTATGAAAGAAATACAGAATAAAAGTTGTAACCATGTTTTTCAATCCCGTTCTATTCAATGTATTAAACATGTCAACTGGATATTACTGAAGTTCGTCAAAAGATGAAGAGAGCCCCTAATAACGACTTATGTTTTAGCAAACTGATAAACCATACAGCTATTTTTACCGGCCCTAATAGTGAAATATGCATAAATGCAAGAATAAATCATCAAAATATCATTTCCCATTTACATTGATCTTGAAGATCATCTCATACAGAGGATCAATTCCAAGAATAACCACAACAAATCAAAAAAGCAAACAATTTCTTTTGAAGTTCGAAAAGATTTGAGAAAAATTCAGAACTTCCATAGTTACAGGCTTTGTTAATAAGCAAACAAGAAGAAGTTGATAACATGATTGCAAGATACAGATGGGGAATTATGTGTACAACCTGATTCAAACATGTTTTTGCTATCCAATGACTAAGAAACCTCGAGCTGCATCATAAATGTGGCACAGAAATCTAGGAAGAGGAACTGTGGGCCACTAAGTCTCTGCAAATCGAGCAGGTACTTCTCGTCGCTGGTTTTGTACAGCTGTCGCAAATTCACATAGTATTAGAAAAAAGAACGATGTTATTAAATTTTAAAGAATGCCATTTCTAACATATGAGCTGCTGTATGACAAAAAGCAGAGAGATTGTCATGGACATGAATGAGCAAGTTCACAATTGGTGATTTAGGCAGAGTACTGTAAGAGTTAAGGATCAAGAAACTGACAAGAATGATGCTGTGAGAGTTCACTTTGGAAAGAGAGAGGATCTATTGTGCACGTATGCTTTTATGTCTGAGCGTCCACACGAAAATAGACGGCTTTTCAAAATTATCCCTTGTGAACTAAAAATCAGTATGCATCATTCTGTGTGATATACAAGGCTCATGAACTTAAAAACTCAACTTGTCACTCATAATACTAATGCAAGATCAGGAAGAAAAAGACAAAGGGGAGCATGCTGAAAATCGAGACAAAGAATGAGAGAAGTAGACTTCAAAGTTGAATCTCTTCTTTTTTGTCTATTTCTTTTACCATCTTAGGTTCATATGACTACATGTGCTTAAGAAAATACCGTGTTTGAGAATAAAATGAGATAAACAGAGATAGATTATAAATAATACCTGAATTTCGAACTTCACAACAGCCCGAGTCTGTAAAACGTTGGAATTGGTGGGTATAACATTATCCGGGTAATGGTTGGCGTTCATATGATTATTGATCATACTCTCAGGGTACTGAAAACCACGAATCCAGAGGCACTTTATGTTATAGTGCCCAATCTTTTTCCACCTAACACTGAGTTCTTGCAAAACTCCAAGAACCTGTGTCATTATCTCTCGCGGATGTGCAGGAGACTGACAAAGTAACAAATATGTTATGTTGATGAAACTCATAATACCTTAATACGTATGGATTGAAAACTTGCATGCAATCATTTTTTCCCAAAATTCGTATCATGGATATTTAGCAAAGTTCCTCTTTGAAAATGTTAGGACTTCGTGTCAACATTGGGATCCTCCTAACATAGTATAAGCTTCTTTTTATTACTCAATCTCCACAGAAAAACAAAATTGATACTATAAAATGTACCTGAAGTCCAACAAGCCACTGCTTCTGTCTTGGAAACGGGGGTCTCAAATTCCTATCCTGAGCAAGGCCAGGTGAATCAACTTGTGGATAAAATACCGTGGGAGAAGCCTCCTGAAGACAGACAAATGCATCAGGTAAGACCATAGATTTTCAGAAGTTATTAAGGCAAAAAAAGGAAAAACCAGCGAGCTTCCAAGGCAGCAAGACCATGAGTGTTATGACTTATGCACGAGGAAAAAGGGGAAATTGTCTTCCATACGCTTAAAAAGCAAAAAAGAATGAAGCAAAAAGTTGCTTCAACTTAATAAGAAAGACCATAACAAGTGCATAAGAGATTGAATAGACATCAACTGGATTACAAGATAAAGGACCTGGAAAATTTAGTCATTAATGAGTGGGAATTGTCGCTTCAGTATTGTGGTAAGAAAAACTGTCCTATCTTGTCAAAGTTTAATCTTGCAATGAACTCTTGCTCAAATTGGAAGAAAAATAAAAGTTTGAATACCGTAGCATATTGATGTCTTAATATAAATTTATAACATTGGACATTAAATGGTGCATGGCACAGTTACTGGAAATATTTTTCTGGCTAATGAACAGTTTAGTTACTAGTCAATATTTTTTTCATAGGATAAAAGGCAAAGTATATGAAATCAAGAGTTTCTTCTTTTCCATTTTCAAACTTTGGCATTTGCCATTGTATCTTCCATTGCAAAATGGTAACTCCTTAACACTTTAGTATCACAATTAATAATCTGTTTGCTTGTTAGGCTATCTCAAAAGCAGGACTATTTTGAGTGGAAACACCAAGCAACATAGAAATAAGGTGAAAAGGTTTTGGGCTGCAGAACTAAATCTAGCCCTCTTATTCAAAAAGTATACAGTAACTGTTGAAGTGTATTAAAGCTTTGATACATAAAAGCAACAGAGAAGCATCTAGAGGCAGCAGTGTCAAGATCTAGCATAATTTCAAACCAAAGGTAACGGCAGAAGATCGAAGATTTGGAACCACGATGGCTTGTATTACTAGGAAAATCATTATAAACAATGACAAAAAGTGTTAAGGTTGTGTATAGTGGTCTCGTAAATGTAATGGCTTTTGACACAAAGTACAATAAATATACCAGTTAAAACATAAAGACTATTATTATACAAAATCAGGAAACAGGCATACCATGGACATCCCCAAAATCCTAGAAGAACAATTACGGGGCCTCATTGTTGGAATTCTAAAACTTGACAGATTAGAGCTACCTTATATTAGGAGATAAAGTGAACGGTATATTTGTTGTAAAATAATTCTGTTTCTCGTATATTGTGCTTAGATGGGTATATATACATCAACATCTCCAAATCCCCCATGTAATCTGGAGGTATCCCCTCATTTATGCATGCTTGCTATTCAATATACTAGGGTAGGGGGAAAAGCCAAACCCAACATTTAAGATGGATAAGGAGCCTAAAAACTCGTATCCATCTCTATATGAAATTTTTTTGATAAAAAAAAAAATGAAAGAAAGAAAGAGAGAGAAATGTATACCATGGACTCCTGAAATTCACCTCCCAAATAGCCAGTGAAAACAGGGGACCGGTTGTCAAGTAACAAGTAGTATGCAACAGTAGCCTGCAACATAAGACGATAATTGTTTATTCAAGTGGCACAGCAATAAAATTGTGGACAGTGAACGTATATAATCTGAATACATCATTTTGCAGTCTATTCTGAAGAGACTCAATCAGCATGTTTTTATCAAATCCCATCTTCAGTACTTCTTGAATGATCTCGTCGTCAAGCTGCAAAGTAAGCAAATTGGTTCGAGGTTATGTCAGCATTGGAAACAAAGCAAACTGCTGCAAGTAACCAGAGTTTTACAAAATCAAATTTGGGTAAATTGTGGTAACAAAGCAGCTATTATTATTTTCACACCATGACAGATATATGAACCTTGTTATTGGCATCCAACTATCATAGCAATCATATATAAAACCTTCAATGTAGACACTAAGCCCTTGTTTGACCCCCATTTTTCTCAAAACTCATTTTTTTCAAAATTCATTTTTAACCGCACATTCTCCCATGAAATAATTTTACACGTAAACCCAAAACCTTTTTTTTATTTTTTAACCACACTTTCTCCAAAAAATCACTATTCCAAAATACATTTCATCCAAAAAATGGGTCTCAAACAGGGGCTAAATAAGAATTAAATGAAGGTAAGCTAAGAATAGGAGGAGCGCAAAAACTTGTTAGATTTTAAACGCAAAAGAATAGAGAAATCAACACAAGTATTTAACGTGATTCGGCGATGTGCCGACATCCACAAGGAGCGAAGCGGAGATTTTATTCCGTATGAATAATAGGTTACATCATCAGTATTTATACTAACAATAGCCCTAGTTTAAGCCCATACAAGATTTTAGAGCCCGTACTAGATCTAGTAAACTTGTGTTCCACTCTATATGAGCCACATATACAACAAAACTCCTATCCTAGCAGAAGTGGTTTAAAAAAAAAATGCAGACATTAAATAAAACTATAATGGTTGAATGTTTAGAAGATAATTCTTAGACCTTGTAATAGAAGATTATTCTTTTATAGGACCTTGTAATGGGAGTAATAGTACTCTTTTTCCCAAATTGATGGCTTCCACAAATTCTTCTCTCCTCCTTGTAACTCTGGAGATAAGGTTAGATGCTCCTCATTTGTATGAATTCTAAAGGTCAATGCCAAACCACCCGATGATAGCTAAATACAGGTGTAAAAACCTATATTTAGATGTATATGGTCTTTTGAAAAGAAAAGGTATAAAAACAACCACAGTCCTCTTTCCATGCTTCGAACAAAGGCATATAAAAAAAGTTAAAAATTGGGTCTTGAAGGAATATTAGAGAAACTAGGGGGGCACTAAATGAATCCTTATTTTACCATAATCTCATTTAACCATTGATTGTGCAAAAAGTAAACGGGAGGGAGAGAGAAGTAAGACACTAAGATCGCATTCCAAAGTTCTCAAAAAAGAAAATGTCATCAGGTATAGTTAACTTCCGTGCAAATTCTTGTAACTGTCACATAGATCAGATAAAAGTGTCGTGGAACAAAGATAACGTAATCAATTTAAAATGATAATTGTCATCAAGAAAACTGTCATTCCACCAGAAACTATCAGTTTACACGGCCAACTTATAAATGACAGTGCAGGTACCCTTTTTAAGTGTTCCCTTGCATCAGGTGGATGAACCGCTAAATAGCGAGGAAGCTGATCCTTGAACCAATGGTGCTGACGAATCTCAGGAATAGTTATCCGCTTCATAGGGTCTACTACCAGCATTCTTGGAATCAAGTCCCGAGCTCCATGTGACAAATGACTTGGAAGGGTATACATTCCACTCTAAATTTTTCAAATAAAAATGTAGAAAATAATGATCATCTCAGTTCATAAACTAGCATATTTAATTAATGTGAGTACAAAAATAGATTAGTGTGTGTACCTTTATTTTCTTAAAGAGGTTGGGAATATTTTCATCATCAAAAGGAAGAGTACCACATAGAAGAGCATACAAGATAACACCACAGCTCCAAATATCTACCTCAGGGCCAGCATAAAGTTTCCCAGAAACCACCTGCAATCGAGTTTCGTTTAAGCAACATAACTTCCAAAGCATAACCTCGTAGGCCAAGTTATTATTACTCTTGTTCAAAAGATAATACAGTCATATTAATCTCTTTCAGATAATACAGTCATATTAATCTCTTTGGTTTAAAACCTCAGGAGCAGCATAATTTGGGCTCCCACAACTTGTTCTCAGAAAATGTCCGTCCCTCATAATGTTGCTCAATCCAAAATCAGCTAGCTTCACATTGCCTCTAGAATCCAGAAGCAGGTTCTCAGGCTTGAGGTCCCGATGAACCACCATGTTCCTATGGCAATACTCCACTCCTGAAATAATCTGTTTCCAAAGGAAAAGACAAAGGATTAACTCGACAGCAACAAAATTTATGTCCAATTTGTTGCGTTTGGATGCCAACACTAATCATATAAGCACTAAAACAGACAAATGATAGGGAATTCTACCTGCTGAAAAAAGTGCCGAGCTTCATTCTCTTGTAACCTACCCTTTTCAACAATATAATCAAAGAGTTCTCCATGCTTTACGTATTCCATGACAACATATATGTCAGTTGGTGTCTCTATAACCTCATAAAGCCGTATCACATGCGGATGCACGAATAATCTACATATTTTAATTTCTCTTCTCACTGCATAAAGAATGGCACTTAGACAGCCACAACATACTTTTTACTCTCAAAGAAAATGTGACATAAAGCGAACACTGAGAACAAAGTAGAAATAAATTTGACAGAATTAACAAAATATTTTGGATAATAAAAAATAAAGCATTTCAGAAAACATCAAACACTAATACACTAATTAAGTAAAGATAACATTTGTCACACATGTTATCTTCATCCAAGAGCCATACCTTTTTCCTCCATATCAGGGCTCTTCATTTTACGTCGGTTGAGGATTTTGATAGCCACTTTATATCTGGTCTGAACATGCTCAGCAATTTTAACTTTTCCAAATGAACCATGCCCGAGTGTCTTTCCAAGTCTGTAGTTTCTTAAAAGTGATTCGGCAGTAATACCTCTGTTATCCATTTCCTGCGGTATAATAACAAACAGCAATCAGTCTCGCTCAAAAATGAAAGAACTCCTGTAGACAGCAATGAAAGCTACTGGAGTTTGTTTCATTGAAATGTGTTATGATTAAAAGATTCTAAGTTAGACTCTCTTTTATGATTATACAAAGGACATAGTTACATGACTTCATTAACTGTTTCTCTGATTTTCATCAGCTATAAACACCTTTTTCACAACAGCATATGTTTAGAAGTTACAAATTAACAATGCATTGCGTAGTTGAGCATGTCTAAAAGCTAAAAGGTGAAGCACGAGTTTCAAGTCCCTGGGATGGTAGTTTGAAGAAGTTTCATTAAACCAGGTGCCACTTTTTTTTTCTTTCCCTGCAAATTAGCTGGTATCTGAATATTAAACAACTGTTTACCACAGTCCACACCTTCTCGAGACACAGAATAAAAAAGTAACGGGAAACCCTTCCCAATTTTCTCGCCAGAAATTTATATCATCTAACTTCTGAACTTCAAACTAGCGAGAGTAGGTCATCATGTAAATCCAAATGATGAAAATAGATAACAGATGTAATCCAGTGTAAGAAAAAGGACTTAAAATAAAATAAAATTAGAAAGGATGAAAGTGATAAATTATAGAGATCACTCCTGGTTCATTTGTAAAGTTCATGGAACGTAAGTTATGCGAACAGAGTTATTCTGGTCATTTCACTAAGTCTTCAGCTATGGAAATCATGTTAGTAAAAGGTTGCCAATTTAAAAAATTTCTGAAACCAAGTACTTATTTGTTAATTTTTTTAAAATATCACCCAAAATTTGGATAATTTGAAGCTATGCTACATGGTCCCTTCTGTTAAGGTTGGATACTCTGTTAGACACATGGCTATGGCACCTGGATCTTTCATGTTAAAATCTGACACTTTGAACATTTACCAGTGTTGGACATCCATATCAATAAACAAGCTGTATAACTTTTATCATTATGTCAACCATGGAAAAATGACAAATTTTCACCAGTGCATTACCCACAAGCCATAACAAAGCAAAGCCTCACAATTTTACCCCGTCACTGGAAAAATTGACTTCAAGACCTATTTAGAAAATACAAGAGGAAAACGATCTCCACGCACATATAAAAACCTCGAATATCATTTCAATTACACGTGTTAGAAAAAAATTGTAAGATAAAAAGGCAACAGAGAAAAACTAGAAGTGAAGTCTTATATCAATGATAAAGAAAGCCCTCAACTTTTTAACAAAATTCCCTAATTGTGTATGATTCCCCTCTACAATTGCAAAGAAACACCTGGCCATTATGATCAGCTACTTAACGAAAACTAAATCCATTGTATTCTAAGTCAAGTAAATCACCATTCTTTTAGCTACACAAAAAAATGTAACTTAGCAAATCAAAACGTCAATCAGAACCCAATTTCTCAACCTAATCTATGCACATATCCGTCAAAAACTTAAAATCACGTTACACTCACTGCAAAACACAATCAATCAAACAGTAATAAAAAATAATAATCAAAATTGAATTTTTAAACGAAAAATCACCTGAGGACGGAGCGTGATTACATTCAACCACTCTATTACTTGCGCAATGTAATTCTTCAAGGGAATATAGAGGAGAGACAAATAAACAAACAATTGATTGATGAAAAACGAAAGAGGAAAAAATATATGCGCAATATATCCCTCTATATAATATAATTAAAGGGAAAAGAAAGTGATTGGAGATTTGGGAGTTCTTTGGTTGAGGGCTGACTCAGCAACCTGTAACGGATATGGACAAAGGAAAATTATAATTGTCTTCTACTTATTTTGTCACGTTGTGTTTTATACTTCTACAATAATCCCTTGTTGCCACAAATAGTCGTTAGTTGCTATGATGGCTAATAAATATTAATTTTCTTCTTCTTTTTTTTTTTTTTTTTTTTTTT
>CAIGRB010165144.1:24965-38269 GCA_903798255.1 Fraxinus quadrangulata
TTAACCGGCGGGTCATTGCAAAAAAATCTACAAAAAAATATAAAGTATATATTTTTTAAGGGCAGAATTAAAAATTTTAAATTATTTTTCAATAATTATTTAGGTCTATAAAATAGAGTTAAAAGTTTGACCAAATTTTTTATAAAAATACTTTTAGAAAATATATATATGATTCATTGGTTACATATAACTTATTATACATAAAAAAAAAATATTGAAGTACTCTATAACTCCAATGGTGATGAACTAATTATTTTACTTGGAGGTATCATTGGACCCCCAAAATTTTAAAATGCAATTTTGAAAATTGATAAATCGACTGGATTAACTCGGTCAAAGCCAATTTTTGACCGAGTCATGCGTATTCCTATTAAATTAATTTATTCAGCCCTGGCGATTTTTCGACCCGACCGGCAGTCTAGGCTGGGTTTTATTACTATGCTCATATTCTATATAACGACTAATTTTTTGGTTAAAATTTGGTAATAATTGCTCCCAGACGGAGGCTGAATTAGAGTTGATGATAATCATCAACACAAAAAGGTTATTGTGATTTTGATTTTTAATTGTCTATATTTTGAAAACTTGAAAATCGTCGAGTTGTAGAAACTAATAAGTAATCATAATATTTATAATTTTGATTGCTTAGTATGCATTATTTTATTTACTAACTATTATAAGAAGATCAAATTAATATTAAAGTAACAAAATGCCTTATTTCGTCTATGTACGCCAAGGCTCGTAAGGTTTAAGATTCGACATTGCCATTTTACAAGTTTTATACCTTGTAGAACATAGATTATTCTGGATGCTCTTCGACAGAAAAAAGTCAATCTTATGATTTCTTCTGGGACTGAGTGATTGTTGGTTCTCCTTAAATTTATTAGTCGGATAAAATTATACATATATAGCAAAATAATAAAATAAAATTAAAAAGTAAGCTGGGAAAAAATAAAGTTGAATAGCGAATATCTTGCTATAAGATTTAGGCTTTGTCGAATTCAACGAAATTCAAAGAATCATGCACCATAGATCTTATTAAATTGTCATCTTTAAGATGCAACATTCTAATTGAAGTTTGTTTAACTTAAACCAAGATACGTAACAGTAGTCTTTCGAGGAGACTCGACTCTTGTTTTTGATTTGGAATATCGACAGAAGGACTTTAATCATCACATTCTTGCGAAAAAAATAGATGAAATGTTATTTTCATACATAAATTTACACGAGAAATAGGTTGTAACAACTAGAAGCTTGAGTCACACTATTTTCTAATGATTACACCGACAGTCACTTGTTTATAAGGGCGAGGACATATTTTTCTAATGGTTACACGATTTTAGCCCCGTTTGAACCCCATTAAATTCTATTTCATTCTATTAATTTTTTCTCTCTTTTTATCTCAATCACACATTTATCAAATAAAATAATATTACACAAAAATTTAAAACTTCTCCACCACACATTCTTCCATCAATCACTATTCTACAAATTTTCAGCCCCCAAAATGGGGGCCAAACAGGGGCTTTATTTTATTTTATTTTTTAATATAAGGGATATATTGTGTTCCCGACAAATTACCATTAGTGTAAATTTACAAAAGTGGAAATTATGAGTGTGTTTGTCTTCCATTATTGGGAGAAAAATGAAGTAATGAATAATATTTTTTGAAGAATATGTGGTTGAAATTTAAAGTAGTTTTATTTGTTTGTATGTAGGATATTTTATTGGATGAATGTGTGGTGGAGAATCTTACTGTAACAAATAATTTTTAAGATTAATTGCAGACAAATAGGTGATGGGCCTGAAACGAGACACTGTAGAAACAACGTGATGGGCCTAATTAAATTTCATTTAACAAGCCCATTCTTTTATATTTTGAACTTCAATTAATACTGGGCTTGTTAAATCTCGTTAAATGGTATAGAGTCTAGACATTAAATGCCACCTACCTATTTTTTAATGGGAAAATTTCATTAGTAAAACATTAAATCTTGTTTGGTACAAATTAAAATTTTTATTTTCATTTTTTACTCATTTTTAACCACACATTTTTCAATAAAATAATATTTTTCATCACATCAATAAGTTTTCTTTCTTTTTCAACAACACATTCTCCATCAATTTACTATTCCAGAATACATTCTTCCAAAATAATGTGGCTCAAACATACCCTAAATATCATATATTTCAAATCTAAAAAATAGGATTTACTTTTTCAAAAATCATATATTAATTTAAATTTTTATTTATTAAATAATTAATTAAAAATATTTTATTAATTAAATATATTGGGGTCACAATATTATATAATTTATAGTCACTGTTATGTATTAATCACAATAACAGACGTCACAATCACAAACAACAAATTTTATAGATCATAATTTATCTCGATAATAAATTAAAAAAATTAATTGGTCACATATTATTTTTTGGCACAAAAATTTTTGTGAATCACAACTTATTTGATGGTCAACAAATATCAAATTAATTGGTCACGACTTAACAAATTTTTAGATCACACATTATTTATTAGTCACAGTTTATCTATTTCATTGGTCAAGTGTTGTTTATTGGTCACACACCAACCAATGTATTAATTACAATCAACAAAACAATTTGTGACAACCATCAACTCACCACTGCCTCCAGTAGTACCACCGCCCAACACCACTGCAACGTATATGATGACAGCCAACACCACCCCAAAATACAACCACGACGGCTGAATGTATCAATCACCACCACCGTCACCTTTACTAACCACCTACACCATCTCCTCAAATCTACTACCGTCAATACCAACGCCACCATAACCACCATCTATACTCTCCACATCGTAAACCACCATCTCCACCACACCACACCACCACTAATCAAAAAATTTCCAAACCTACCATCATCGTTGCCGTCGTCGCTACGATCACCACCAACACTGCCACCGCAATCACCATCAAAGTGATGTAATACTCATTTGTGGGTGGAGCAGCTTGGTGATATAATATTCATGGAGGAAGGCTCCCTTGGGGTCAAGAGTATAAAGAGTGCACGGACCCTGGTCAACTTGGGCATATACCGCGGTTTACCTACGCCCATTGCTGAGGGGCCGGTGATGGGTGGTCCAGGACATAGTTCGNCATTCTATTAATTTTTTCTCTCTTTTTATCTCAATCACACATTTATCAAATAAAATAATATTACACAAAAATTTAAAACTTCTCCACCACACATTCTTCCATCAATCACTATTCTACAAATTTTCAGCCCCCAAAATGGGGGCCAAACAGGGGCTTTATTTTATTTTATTTTTTAATATAAGGGATATATTGTGTTCCCGACAAATGACCATTAGTGTAAATTTACAAAAGTGGAAATTATGAGTGTGTAAGACATTAAATCACCACCAACACTGCCACCGCAATCACCATCAAAGTGATGTAATACTCATTTGTGGGTGGAGCAGCTTGGTGATATAATATTCATGGAGGAAGGCTCCTTTGGGGCCAAGAGTATAAAGAGTGCACGGACCCTGGTCAACTTGGGCATATACTGCGGTTTACCTCCGCCCATTGCTGAGGGGCCTGTGATGGGTGGTTCAGGACATAGTTCGGCGTAAGCTGGGATACCTAGGTATAAAAAAAAAAAAAAAAATTGATTATATTCTTGTCATCATCCGTTTTTTGAATTGCTTATTCAATTTAGGAAATGACATTAATGGAGAACGGGAAATAGGCTTAATTTAAAAAGGGTCAATTACAGTATGTGGTGGATGATCTATATTTAGAGAGAAAGTATATGTAAACATATTTCATATATCATCTAGTATTTTTAGTTTTAATAATGTAACATAGTAAATTATAAAATCTTCTTTCGTAATGATGCAGATACAAAATTTTCCGAAGTGTCTATATGCTTAAATAAAGGAGTGACACGAATAACACTTAAAGATGGTATTCGCGATAAAAAATACTTTTACTTAGCGTTATTAATTTGATCATTGTTTTTTAATTTTTCAATTGAGTAACTTTAATTTATTTCAATCATATAACTGCACTTTGATTTGATTTAATTACGGTAAATTTGTCCAATTTCATAGATAGAAATTGATGATATGGCAATCAATATACGATAGTCATCACACGTAACTCTTAGTTGCTAATGTGAAATAAGTGCAAATTTAGTAAGATAAACGACCATCAATTTTTTGTCAATTGAAGTGACGGAATTGGACGGAGTTATTCAATTGAAATTAAATTAAAGTTTAGTTACGCAATTGAACGAAATTGAAGTATGATTACTTAAGTTAATTGATACTAAATAAAAATGTAATTCTTGCAAATAAAATTTACTCCTTATAATAAATTGGAACACTTGTAACTTTCAACCCTCTTTACTTTATAATTGCACCAATTATTTTGAATTGTTCGTTTTTCAACAGGATTGGAATCCTCAATCATGGTTAAGATTAATCCTACTCTTGTCGAGAAATAAATTTTTATTTTTTGTTTCATAGTATTTTTCTATCCGAAACATGATTTCTGCCTCCTAATTGAAAAATATTTATTTAAAATGGTTGAATTATAAAGTGAAGTCACATAAATTAATTATGTAGAAAAAAGTAAACACAAATGAGGATCACTCTACAAGGGTTGCTAACTCCCTCGCTAATATTAACCCATTTGATACGACAATTGTCTTTTCGTAACAATTAATTTTTCAATTAAGCTACTCGTGCATTCATGATTAACATCTTGGATGACATTCTCCTAACGTGTAGAAAATCTAATAAGATTGAAAATAATATTGTTAAAATCAATGTACAAAAAACTGTCAACTCATATAATATCTTTCATGATGTCAAATTTGATGTATATCAAGCAAAACTGTTAATTTTTTTGGTATGCCTTATTATCCAAGTTAATATTCCATATGAGATATGTCACATGCATTGCCGGTTGATCAAATTCAATTATTTGTCCTATATAATCATCCAAAAACAACAATGCTCCAATTGTTATTTGGGGTTTTTCTAAGATTATTTCCAATATTAAAATTAGTTTGTGTATTTATTAATGATTATTGACAACTGCACATTTTTTTATCATATTTTTTAAACTATAGAATATAATTATAAGCAAATAATTCAAGTAGTAGGTCAATTCTTTCAATGTCTTTTGCTCTTTTCGTTTCTTGAATCGAGAAACCTTTGAGCTGATTTATCAGCTTGCTTAGAACTCGAATACGAATACCTTTGTTCCCGCTCACGTGCTGAGAATTATAAATAGAAAAATTCCAAATACAGAACATCGTATATTTAAAATACTTTTTACAGATATCTTACAAAAAAAAAAAATATTACACATTATCATAAATGAATACGAATATACAAAAAATGATAAATCATTACCCAAAATATTGTTGTTTCATTTGATTTATATCTTCCAACCTAACTTCCTTCAAATCTAAACAAGGAGATAGAAAAAGAGATACCACCTCAGCTTTGGACCCTACCTCAAGGATTAGATAGCACCAACCTCATCATGTCAACTTCTTATCATCAATAATAATGATTTAATACTTGTAATGACATGATATGAGTGTCATTTGATGCCTTTGCATTCATTATTCATAATATTCTCTTTTGAGGGTAAGACTTTCAACTTATAATGGACTTATTTTAAGTGACTTTTAGAAGTTATAATTAACTATAATTAAGAATTAATTACTATATATGAATGGTGGAAATTAATAGCCTTATTAATAAAGATATGATAAGTGTGCAAATTTTAAGAATTACTTCAAGAAAAGGAAGAAAGGATACTATTATGCTCAATCTCTTTAGTGTATTTTTTTCTCTTGTTTTCCCTCTGATTTTTTTTTATAAGAATATAGTAGATATAGAGAGGAAATTGTTAGTAATTAAATGTATATATTTCAATTTCAAGTGGATCGTTGAAATAGATGGATTATTTTTCACTCAAATTATAAAAACTTTCCATAGCTAGAAATAATTTTGACACCAAAATTTTGTTTTTCCATTTTTCCAAAACATGTGAATCTTGAAATTATCCCAGTAAGCTAGAAATTATTTATGAAAATTTGTTCTTATTTGGCTCAAATTATAAAAAATGAAAAGAAAAGGCAAGAAATAAATAGTTGAGCACTTAACTTACACGTAAAGAACAAATTTCAAAAGTAAAATAATAGTGTTATTGCATCCAAGAGTGCATTTCAAGACATCTTAAAAGACCTATTTTAATGTGCAAGCAATATACCAAAAAGGCAAGCAAGACATACCCACAAAATAAATATTATAGATTGATTTTAATTTCTTAAAAGTGTTTTATAGCGTGTAAAACGTATATATGTATGCGCGCTCATGTTTATTTATGCATATGTATCGTGTATGCATAGAACATATATCAAGTGAAACACACGAACTTTACAAAGATAGCTATTAAGTCATTAATATTGCATAAATAAATTCTTCTTCAATTTAAAGAAACTCTGTAATTTTAGTTTATTTACCTTCAAAGCCCGTTTTTAGAAACATTAGAAAAACCTGGACAATATTAACAATAAAGAAAGAAGACGAAGCAAAAAATTTGTTTATACTCTGGTATATAGTATATAACATAAACTATCCAATAATTGTATTGTTGCGATATCACGTTTGAATCACGATATTTTAAAATTATTACTAATATATGATATCATCTTGGAAAGGTGCTATTTTCAAGCCTACTAACTAATATAGGGGTTTGGAGTTCACAAAATAAAGTGTCCAAACAGACAAAATAATGGTGAAAACAACTCAACATCTAGGTGCTGTTGGTTTTTAGTTGTTGACCAAACCATTTTATCCAACAAATCAATCGTTACGACACCTTCAAACTACCATAAAAAAAAATGCATTAAAATCACCATTCAGAGATTCATTTAAACTAGAGAGATCATCTTCATATCATATGGAAGAATTCTCCTATTTTACAATGGAGAAACCAAGCAGGATTATCAGAAGATCAATCTTCACTTTTCTGCAAAACTATCAGTTTTTCACTTCAACAGCAGCAATCTTGGCTTTTCCTTTCGCGGGTTCGACTCTCGTGTCTCAAGCTTCCTTGCCGTCGTCTCCCTTTTTTTCATTAGTCCATGGCCGCCTACGAACCCTTTTCCTCGCTGCAGGCTTCCCTCCCTCGTCCGACTTGTTCAATATTCTCAATCTCAAACTCTCTCAATCCATTGTCACATTTCTTCTTGTACTCCCCTTTAGTCTCACTTTTCTCCTCTTTGCTAAGGCATTGATAATAAAAGCCCTTTTCTATCAAGAAAATAGGCATTTTTCTTCTTGGAACAAACTTTTCAAATCCCTTTATCTCACACAAATTTGCAACTCATTAGTCATCCTCTCTGCAAATGCTACTTGTTTCTCTCTTCTACTCATCGCATTCAATTCTTTCGATATATTAGGCCTTTCTTCTCCGAGACACTTCCTACTTCTCTCAGCACTCGGAATAATTATCTATTCGGTAATTCTTGCCAATGCACTCGTTTTATGCAACTTGGCAATCGTGTTGTCGGGAATGGAGAAGCGCGGGGGATTTACAACGATTCTCAAGGCCTTTTTTCTGATACGGGGTCGAACTGGAACAGCATTGTCATTAACCCTGCCTTTCAATATAGCCATGGCTTCAATCGAAGCTTTGTTTCAATACCGAGTTGTAAGAGCTTATAACAGCGCTGTTTTTCCCAATTCATCCATGGTTTTCGAGGGCATTTTCATTGCCTACTTATACGCAATCCTAGTCGTCCTAGATACCGTCGTTGGTTGCACGTTTTTAAAGAGTTGCAGAACAGAATTCAACATTGATCAGGTGAATTTGTTTTCAGAAATCAAAGAGGATTATCCAATGCCATTCATTTTACACTCAAATGCTGTCAATAAAGTTGGTAAAGGTGATTATTTAGTGTTGATTCAAGAAAGTTGATTAACTTCCTTTATTTCTTGGCCTTAATCCCCTTTGCAAATGTGGCTAGGCAGCTTCTGTACAAAGTCCAAAGGATTTAGATTTTGTAATTCATTGTATTATGCAAGTGATGCGAATCCACTCGAGGGGCTATAGTACATATTTTACATTCCGGTATAAGAACGAGATGTTAACGGTTGGTTCAGTATGTTGAAGTCAATAAGAATAAAAAAGCGAGACTCATGTTATATTATTTCTCTTTGATTCTTTGTAATACGGAATTGCGAACCTGTTCAATCTTATCACACCAAGACAGTGGTGTCAAAGTTGGCCTGATATTCATGTCGAAGGCAGTGAGCATGGCTATGCACATGTAGACCGACCCACGCGTACGAAAAAAACAAAACAAAATTTGAATAAGAAAATAATAGCTTATGCAAGTGGGACCGTCGTAGTTAGTTTCTACTCGTTTCATGCCTGGCCTGATACAAATTTTGGGTCGCCTAGGCATGGGGGACGTCTAATCCTTTTGTTGCCGCAAGTTGTGTAATTGTACATATCTTGCTTGAGGACACTCGTAGTGGATTTTTCTTTGGTGAATTCGCTCTATTATTGCCTCCTATTCTTGAGGGAGCGAGCGATTAGGAATTAGAGATACGGACTACTTTTACCTATTATGGTGAACCTTTCATATTCTATAAATCAAAACATAAGTGGACCGTTTCAAACTTCTTTGTACCTAGCTCGAACCAATCGACACGATGCTAAGAGATTAGTCAAATATCTCAAGTTGTTTTCCAAAATCCATTGTCACTTTTCAGCTAAAGCCAACATCTACCTTGTACCAAAATATATTGCATGTCCCATGCGAAAAGGAACAATTATACTAGTTGTTGGGCAGATAAACCTTTCAATCTATTTCTTCAACTATTCATTAATTTGAGCCCCAAAACAGAGTTTATTTATTACTTCAAATATTGCAAGTAGCCGAGAATAGTTAAAAATGAATTGCAGAAAATAAATACTTAAAAAAGGGTTATGCTATATTTACCGAATTTTTATACCAAATCTTTTACACCTCACTCACATTAGAAGGTGGGGACCACAAGCAGGAATTTTTAAATGCACATGGGGCACGCACGTTTTGTGAGAGGGGGGACACCATTCGATAACCCCCATCTAGAACACAAGATTAATTCTTTCAAGAATGCCATTTATTCAATAATTCTACTCAAAATTAAACTAATTTGACCTTACAACCAACCACAACCCACCTTTAAAGCCAGCTTGTAAGAAAAGAGCACTCAATTTGTTATAAACTCACAAACTAACCCTTAATCTAGCGATGTGAAATACAATTAAGATCATTAAATTGCGCCCATCCCTCGAAATCCACAACGAACCATATTCCCAACTAAGTGACTTCAAGAAACCAGACTGCTACTAGAAATAACCCACCCTAGGTCACCCCATCCCAACGATGGTCATCCCCCAAAAGGGTGCCGGCTCTTATACCAATTGTAACAATCACATTGGATATAACTCACCTTTAAAAGTGACTTGTAAGAGGAAGTGTCCAATTGGTTATAAACTCACAAGCTACGCTTTAGCCTACAGATGTGTATACAATTAGAGTCGTTACACCAACAATCAAGATTTGTGGTACTACCATATATTACCTATACATTAGGAGAATGATTCAACAAGATGTCAAGGATACTTAATAAAGGAAATAATATGGATATTTTTAAAATAAAATATGATTGAAATTTCATGGCTATCAAAAGGAAAAGAATTATCAGCCCTATGATCATCTTGTTTGATGTTATATCAGACTCAGTGAATCAGTTTGGCCCCTCAACCTTGCTGGTCATAGTCCTCATTCAATTCTTTTCATCAAAGGCAACTTTGTGTATCAGCAAATCTGTCGACTATCGAGTTGGCTCAAACTCAATTCCCCTTGCCAAGATCTCCTCGCGCAAATTGCTTGAATAGAGTATTACATGCAATTACTTTTCATTTCTCTTGACTGCAAAAACAAAATAATGTTATTTGCAATTAAAAATCGGACAAACTATATGGAGTTCAGTAAATTCGAGGCTATCTACAAAATTTCACTCAATAGGTTCCTCTGTTGGAAAAAAAAAAATGAATATTTTACTCAGTTTCCAGCTAAAAGTGTTAGTAGAAACTGAAAGTAGTATATATAGTGTAAGGACCAGGTAGAACATTGATATTCAAATTCACAGCTTAAAGGGGATACAAATAACATGCAGAAAGTGGTAGAACAAAGAAGCCGTTGCCTGTTTGCAAATGGCTTGAGCAAGTTAGCATTATGCATGGTATTTCAAGAGATCGCATCAGATGGCAGCGTATTTCAGATTTTATTCAGCATAAACAGATATTGTTTTGTCTTGGAAATTTACAGAATTATGTAAAATGGATTGGACAAGCTCAAAGTTAAATCGAGCAAAGCATATAGAAGAGTAATTTGTTGCATAGCTAGCTTCCTAAAGAAAAATATCCTACCTCTTTGGAACCATGATTTTCGAACAACTTGGCGAATGTGACGCTCATGTTTTTCTAAGAGATCATCAATTCTTTGTGATTGAGAGAGCAAGGGTCCTGAAAATTCAACCTTCTCCTCCTGATTCTGATAAACCTGTTTCAAGTCCCATTTAGATCAAAGAAGCTGAAATGAATAATGCATAAGAATTAATATCTTTTCTTCTTTGAGTGAAGAAAAGAAGAAACCCCAAAGGAAAAAATACAATACATAAATCATCGACACAATCTTACTATACAACTCATTTTTGTGACATTGATAGATCAAATCAAGCTATACAAATTTATCATGTAACTAACTTCACAAAATTCTACCTTCATTTACTACTGTTAAATTGAAGTTGACATAATAGCAACATGATTCTCTCAATTAAGTAAATATGAACGGAAAAAATAATTTTCTCCCAAACAACTTACTGAGCTACTTCAGTCACGGAAAGATGCAAAAAGGTTATAGGTGTATTTCAGCACCTAGAAATTTGGCATTATTACAGTTTAGAACTGATAGAAACTGGACGAGTTCAATTTCCTTCTTTTCAGTTTTATTTTCTCAATTGAAATTATATAACCTGAATATGTTATAGTTTTCTGAAATAAATATTAATGCTAATACTCGAAAAAGTTAATGTAATTACCAAACTGATTCTCTTGGCAGCCCGTTCATCTTTATTATAAAGTGCAACTGACAGTTCCTGAGAGTGGTATTCGTCGGACATATCAAAGGAATCTGGACGTTCTAATTGGCTCCACTGTTTGAGCATTGAATGCTTGAAGGCTTCACGAGAGTCATGACCTTTAGAATCGGCACAGTTTCCAGTTACAACTTCATTGTTCTCTTCCACTTGTGAATCCAAATTATTTCTCGAATGCAACATCCCTGAAGGTTCAAAAATTAGACTTCTAGAACTGGACCTACTCCGAGATCTTACTGATGAATCATGCATTCGTCTCCTTGCCCATGCAAAACCACTTGATCCTGAAACTTGTGAAGGACCCAAATAGGTATCATCACCTTGAGATGCGTTCTTTACATGGGATGCTGCCTCTTCTGCTCCATCTGTCGATGGCTTTGCAAGGTCAAGACATAATTCTTTATCCCCACTGCGAATACTTGCAGCATTGCCATTAATCTTAGGGTTGACTTGAGCTTTAACAGGCAAGTTCTGCACAGATAAATAAACATTATTTATAAGGCTCTCTAATATGCAAATAATCCCAAATGGAAGTGTATACAGTAAACTTGTATGTATAGACCTCTTCTGGTGCCAGTTTGATTCCATTCTGTTTTCTGGTTGGCTTCCTTGTTTCAGGTCGGGGTCTTCCACCAGTCGTTTTCCTGAAAATACAGGAACAAGTTAAGTAAAATTCAATCTTAAGGGAATAAAATAACCCAATAGAATAAATGTCAGGATCCCACCTGCTTGTATCTTCTCGATGTTTAATATCGATTTCTTTACTTGGTGGGTACTTCGGCAAGCTTGATGGGTCACAGGCATAAGGCTTTGTCTTGAAATACTAAAGATTGCATATGAAGAAAATGAATGTTAAAGATCCTTCTGAAGTAAATAACTGATAGAAACATGAGAATATTGCATTTATTACCAATTTTTTTTGCTAAGTGTAGCAAGGGAAATAGCTAGAAAACACACCTATCAAATACGTTAAATACATATGAACTAATTCAACTTGGTTATGCTTATGCATCTCAGATTAGCAGTGCAACATTAACCCCAATCTTTGAAAAGGAATGGAAATATTTATGAATACCTCAGATTCCAGGGCCGAGGATGCAGACCCCCGCTTGTATGGTTCCACAGATAGGAGAGTTTCTATCAGTGTAACAGTTGTTTTTGGTAGATCTTTGAAGGTCTGCCAAAGACAGCTCTCATAAGGATGTTGCGGTTTAAACAAAGTTGCATGAGGAAGTTTAGATTTCTTCCAATAATCATCTGGTGGGGATCCACAGAGTTTGAAAATTTTGTGCAACTGTTCAACCTGTTTAAGGGGAAGGACATCGTGTCATTCTTCAAGCCTTCAAAATTCAAAGTAATGCAGGTTACACATTTTAGTAAGACACTGATATTCCAGAAGTTCCACAAATTGGTTCCTTGTACAGTCCTCATGTTATACATCAGATAAGATGTTCAATCTCAAGAAGGAAATATGAAAAGATGTTATGGGCATAATTATTGGACATTAAGGAGCAAAAAAGGTTTCAGGTAGTTGAAGTCAAAGAGTAGAAATTAGAGATCTCATGAGTGTTAAGAAGAGTAGAAATAAGACCTCAAAGGTCTTGGTAATAAAGGACAAGGACATTTGAGAGAGATGTCGAGAAATTGTTAAATGAAAATGATAGCAGTAGAAGTATGGTAGAAGAAGCCATTAACCTCTAGAAGAGTATATATGCCTTATTATTTTACAGAAGAGCATCTCCAAGAGACTCATTATTTTTAAAGAGCATTTTATGCATTATATAGAGCATTTTTAAATTTAAAGAGTCAAAAATTTTATGCAATTCAACGATACTCTCTATTTTGACTCTTCATTTTGTTTTTCACAAGAAACATTTATTGATTTCTCCTCATAATTTATTTAACATAATTTTTTATATTAATGGTCAATCAATTTAAATGTGGCTTTAATAGTTTAAGTAGAGTCTTGAAATCTATGACTTATTAAATACAATCATTGTACATTAAGAGTAGATAGTGAGTTTGACTCTTTAAATTTGAAAAGACGAACACATTCTCTATTTTAAAAAATTAAAAT
>CAIGRB010165148.1:1897-19582 GCA_903798255.1 Fraxinus quadrangulata
TACAATACTTCCACCCTTGAATAGATGCTCCTAATGCCATGAAGAGGTACTTGTATTTGTTGTCCTGGTATGTCTCAATTTTTGTAACTGATCCTGAATTTGTTTGTTCTATCATGTACAAGTATTCTGGAAGTTTTCCATATGACTCCGTAGGATCTCCTCTCACCAATTCCAATGCTTTCTCCTTAGATCTCCAAGCTTTTTCATAACTCATCGACACTCCATACGTATTCATCATGTCATTCATAATGTCTGCAGGAGTGTATGTTGTTTTGGTCGAGATATACTTGTACATGATGAATTCTCCTACTGTTGAGCTGGTTGCTTGACGATGATCTCCCAAAATGATGTTATTTGAGCAGATATGATCATTTTTAATATACCTTACCTTAAACATATCTGTTCCACCAAGTCTTGAAGCTCTAAAAGTCCATTTACACTTATCATCAATGCACTTCAACACATATTCTCTCTTGTCTGACTTACTTACCTTGAATTGAAAGTTATTGTGTATCGCATATATCGATATACTTCTCTTCACCAATGTCTTGTTCTTGAAAACTTTGTCTTTTGAAATTCCATCCATAGTAACTACTGAAATGATATCACTGTCTCCTTCATTCGTCGTTTCTTCAACTCCCGATATACTATTATATACATCAACAGCAATTTCTTCCATACTAGGCAATTTCTGAACTGATGTCATAGAATTATCAGTTAGAGCATCATTTTTTTCGAAATCAATAGCCTCCAAACATTGTATAGCATTAACAAATTCAGTTTCGTCACTTTTTGATTCCATTGTCACATCTACGCACAATGGAAAGCTTGCAAGATCTTTATCCTTCCTCTTGAGCTCCAAATAAAATGTTAGAGAAATATCGTCTGAAATCTCCATCAAAGGTAGGTTTTTCTTCACTCTATATTGTACTTTTATTCTCTGTGTTGATGAACTTAGTTTCATCAAAGAAAATATCATGCTTTCAAGGATGTTGTACGTACAATCCATTGGGACAACAATTCCGGCCATTTTGTCACTTGTATATTCATTATCATGGGTCCATTCGCCTCCATAACAAATGAAGACATTAATTTTATCCATACCTACAAAAAAATTACAAAGAAATTGTGTGAGACTTTTTTTTAAAAAAGTGACAGATTGCCACTTTTTCATAGAAAAGTGACAGAATTCATATTCTCATATGTATTAACATAAAACAGAGTGTAATTATTATGGAATACTATGTTTACCAAAAGCTCTAGGTTTGTAGGTATTATTATGGAATACTATGTTTACCTCATGCCCAGATGCGGACTACAAAAAAAGTGACAGATTGTCACTTTTTCATAGAAAAGTAACAGAATTCATATTCTCATTGAGCAAACATCTTGCATGGATCAATGTAATTGATTTAAAGTTTTTTTTTTCTCATATATATTAACATAAAATAGAGTGTAATTGCTTGAATTGGTATGTTTAAATTTCGAAAAACGCACATATATGCATCTAATTAATACTCCAATGAGATAGTGTGACTTTTTTGAGAAAAGTGACAGAACGTCACTTTTTCACATTCTCCTTTTATCAAACACATTGTATGCATCAAAGTAATTGTAATTTATTCAAAGCAAATTTTCCATATGTAGTAATCCTCATATCATTTTCACGAAACATCTTATCATTCAAGCAAAGCTTACACTAAAATCTGGAGAGTTTGCGTAGAAATAAAGCCGAACCTGTATTGCTTCTTCTTGCCTTCAATTTTCCTTTGATTTTTGAATACTGGTTCGGCTGGAGCTGCTGTTGCTGTTGCTACAGTTGAACAACCGACTCCTCCCTCCCGACAATTGCGGAGCCGAACCTATATCTGTGGGAGATTGCTTCTTCTTGCTTTCAATTTTCTTTTGATTTTTGAATACTAGTTCGGCTGGAGCTGGGGCGGCTACTGCTGCTGCTGCACATATTGCTGTTGCACCGTATTTTTTACGTGAATGGTATATAATTACCCCTTAATCCAAGTTTATCATGATTTTTCAAAACTACCCCAAAATATAGGGTATTTATGTAATTGCCTAAATTGGGCCCAAAAGGCCCATTACAGAGTCGAAATGAGGTTCTAATACTTGACTTTTAATATTTATTGATTTAAAAATGTAGCAAAGAAAATTTAGCCTCTATTTGATTTTGTTAAAAATAGGATTTTTAGTATTTTTCATAAAAAAATAATGAAATGGACGATTGAAAAGTTAATAAAAGTTGTGAACCCATAAAATGAGATTAAAATTCATTATTGAATTTGATTTATATTTTTATTAATTTTTTAGCTAAGTCCAACCGAAGCCTAAAAGCAAATTTCATACATCACCCAAAAAAAGAAAAAAAAACTTTATTAACAAGAAAATTCAATCTTTTCCTAAAAGCATTAGCTAAAAGATAATAAAAATCTTACTTTAAATTTTGCAAGGCCTTGCCATGCTCGTTGTCGTCAAACGTCAAGTAAAATATTCTCTTAAACTAATGACAAGTGATCTCTCCCACTAAAAGACCTCAATGTACGTATTTTTCCTAAACCCTTCTTCATGCACGGATTTATCAAAGGTCTCTTATCCTAAAATCATAAGCACCTCTAAGAACATATCTCTTCATACTGGATTGAAGAAGAGAGATCACATTCGCAAATTATCGCACAATTTCATTTCTCATATTGCTCAAATTGTGCTGAAAATGAATTTCGCACATCGTCCTTCGCTTCTTTAGTTTTGCCAATCGAGCTTACTTCTTTGAACCGTGCTACATGACTCAGGATTAAATACCGGGTCAAACTAGGGGTGCCCTAAATCCCGGAATTAGGGGGCGCCTCTGGTTTGACCCGGGATTTAATACTGGGACAAAGAGCTTTGCCCTACTTTTTTAGGTCATGGTACTTTTGTAACGTGAATAAATCTTCGTGTACAGAAATGAGGTTTATAGGGGTTTTATACGCTCTCACAGCAGTGGGTCCCATTGATATAAAAGTAAAATAAAAAAATAACTCATCCACCTCACGTGTGAGTGTATGTAAACCAAACCACCCCCTCTCATTCCCTCGGTATATGTAGCACTGCCCTTATAACATGAACATGATGAGTTATCGAACCATGATAACTGCTCCATGTCACTTCGTACTTGCCTACTATTTTGGGTTGATGTCCGAATCGGTTTTAAGGCATTGGAACCGTGCTGGGCGTGGATTAATGGCCACAACTGCCTTTCTTCCTGTAGCAGTTACTGTATTCAAACTTCTCCCGCTTCAAATTTGCCCACTTCAGTTTCATAATCCACCAAGAAAATTCTTTACTTCCCTTTATTGAAATCACAATCTTCAAGAAAATGGCAACCCAAATCCTGTTCTACAATTCATTACTCGTCATTTTCTTCACCATTTCTCTCACTCTTCAACTTACAAAAGCAGGTACACAATTTCAACTGCCCATTTATATCCCACACAGTTTTACACATTTGTATTAAAATATTGAGTTTATTAGGACGAAGGTTCATTTAACATTCTTCTTCCTTTTTTCTTGTTGCAGATAGTGTACAAATGCCTAATTTTGCATTCAGTTGGTTGAATAACAATGGCACATTCGTGGCTGGTGAAATTGCAACAATTAAAGTTATTGTTCTTGGGAATTATGATAGTGGAAAATACAAACTTACATTTAATCCAAATATTACAGTGAATGATAAGATGGGCAACAGTTCTTTGATTTCTGGGGTGTCTTCAAGTTTTGATTTTGCAGATACTGGAAACTGGAGGATTTTATTTACTCCTATTATGGTTGGCTTGTTCAATGTGCTTATCACTGATGAACATTTTCATGTTTTGGATTCTTCGCTGCATTTTCAAGTTACTCCAGGTTTGAATTTTATTTTATCATAATTATTTGCCAGTTTTTTTTTTTTTTAATCTTCCAGTAGATTTAGCAAAGAACCGAATACATTTGGTTAAGAAGGATTCATGAAGGCGGCCCTAATTTATCATGAATAAGGCCTAGTTATTGTATTTTTTCCCTATTTGAATAAGATTTCCTTAATGTGTTCTTGGAAGATGAATTGGTCACTTGTGCCATAAACATATCAGAATGTGTTTCTAAAACTGTTAATTGCAATTTGTCATTCCACAATGATGCTGTTTGCCTATTTTGGGATTGGTACCGTGCCATTAATGGATTTTCCTCCACATATTTACTCAAAAGTCTTGTACATACTACTTACTTCTCGTTGTACAAGGATGTTTCTGATTGTAATTGTTCATTTTTTGAATGTGATGACAAAGTGATGCGATAATAGCATAGATATCTCCATGAATGCCAAACAATGTTAAGATCAACGATGAAAATGACCTTTCAAAGTGTATTTTGTGGTCTATCGGATAAAAGAGATGAATATATTGGGTTTTAGCAATATAGGTTTGTACATATAGTTTAATGATACAAACCTTCACCACGAGAAAATAGAAATGGAATTTCTAAGCCAGTTAGAGTAGCTAAGAAATACTCTTGTAGTTATGAAAACGCATATTGTACTTCAATCTTGTCCTCGTGTATTTCATCAGCAATGTCTATACTGTCATTGTGAAGGTCAAATGTATCCAGCAGCCGGAATGGTGTCGTGGAAGGATGGAGAGGACGAATTCATAGCCGGAACAAAAGCCAAAGTTTTGATACTTCCTAAAGATGCATTTGGGAACAATGTCACTTCTGCAAGTGAGGGACTACGTTTCTATAACTTCTCGTTGTCTGCATTTCGCTCAAAAGGTTCCAATGCAAGTCTGCTTAACGTGACCAATAGAGGTTGGAATCAGTACGGCTACCTTAGCATTGAGTTTATTGCAGCCACTGCCGGAAGCCTCTTACTTCATGTAGAAGTCGACAACCAAACATTTCAACTCTCTCCATTACCATTCAAGGTTTATCCAGGTGATTCATGTGAGCACAAAACCAAATTGAGAATTTTTGTTAGTGATTCCATTCTATTGAGCTCATTTCTGCTTTTCGGGGTTTTTGTTTGTTTTTGTTAACATGTATTTATTCTGTGCAAAGAATTAATATGATGAGCTTTTTTTATCCTTCCCAGTGAAACAATTCCATAATCTTCCTTTACAGGAGAACTGGATGTCTCCACCTGTATTGCTCAATGGGATATTGAAACAAAGTCCTTCCAATTATTTTCGATGATGGAAGCTTTCATACACCAGCATGATCAATATGGAAATCTGGTTTCAGGTTTTTATGCATTTGATATTGAAGTTATTGAGAAAGGGACGAATTTATCCATGCCAGTGGCGGATCTGCGCTTCAAAGATGTTGGGCAGGGAATACTATCTTTTTCTTTCAGCCTAGAGGAACCGGGAAACTTTATGCTCATGATATCCAATAAGGAGAAGAATACTTTCATTTCTAATATGCCATATGATTTTACTGTTTATATAGGTGCTCTTGTCTACTCTTCAATTTTCCATTTTCTGTCACTTGTGGAGGATACATGTTTAAAATAATCATAATAAAATACATTCAAACCAGCTTAAATGCTAAAAGTTGTTTATTTCAAGGCAGAGTCAGAATTATTAGCAGATAATCAAAGATCACTTTTAGTCTTATTTATATTTCAAGTTATATGTTTAAAATCTTTTATCCTTTGCATTATTTTAAATAGGTTATTGCGACGGAATGAACAGCATTGTCAATGGATCTGGTCTAAATAATTCTGTTGCTGGCTGCGCTGCGAAGTTTTCTGTGTTTCTTAAAGATGCCTATCTATATCCTGCTCCTGTTGAGTTAGAAAGGCTTCAAGTACAAATTGTGCATGAATTTGATTCCCAAATTATACAGCCAAGTATACGTATAAGGGAGACTGTCGATGGTAAAAAGTGTGATTATCCATTCTTGGTTTAAAAAAATTATCATCAGTCATTTATAAGTGGGAGGGTGCATCTGTCCTACAGGTAGTTTATATACTGGTAGACTGAATGATATCAATCGTATGCAAATTGATTCTGCTCCAATATTCAGCACAATGAACGATGTAAGTATACTTATACATTCCTTATATATATTATGTGCTACAGGATACAATACTACTGATAATATTGGGTTTCTGGATGCAGTCTGCTGGAAACTGGAATCAGAAAGCTAGTGCCTTTGATGTCATTTATGTACCCGAGAAGAGTGGTCTATATGAAATTCGTGTATTTTGTGGAAACATTCCGTTGAATGGTGGACATACAATTAGAAAGGAAGTAAGTCCAGGTAAAAGTCCTTGGCATGTTAAATATTATGTGTCCCACTACTATTGTCATGTTTGGTAGGGTGGACTATGGGGTTTTGTTCATTGTCTTGATCCTGAAGATTCTTGATAGGTTCATTGATCGAATGCAGGCAAGGTTAATTTATCGCTCTCTGGGGTTGTGAAATTTGCACCAAAAGTGTCAAAGCTGATTAAAAATGATATAGTTGTACAACTCATGGATTCATATCATAATCCTGTCCTGTTACAACAATCAAAGTTGAAATTAGAGATTGCTTCAATTAACAGATCTGCTTCTTCCACGTGGACGTTTCTTGATAACAATGATGGATCTTATACTGGTAGCTACCTAGCAAATGATGTTGGCACGTATGAGTTATGCACTTCATACGATGGTAACCGTTTCATCCCGTGTCCCTTCGGGGTGAACGTGTATAGTGGTAAGTTCTGAGCTTTGAATGCATGCGCATGTGTAATAATTGATTCTTGTCTGTCCTATAAAAATCTGAACTCAGTTTCCTCACTCAGCACCACATTTATTTTGATAATACTAAATGAAATCCCATCTGTTTTAGGTGAATATTTTCCTAAACTCTACAATGATACAGTTTCTGTATGGGAGGATGAGTCAGTGGCTTTTAACGTTCTAGAAAATGATTACTTTGCTGGTGGCAATGCAAGTATTGTGGAATTTTCAAAGGTAAGCAATATGCAAAATATAAGGGATTGGGCCAGTGTTGAAGAAAATATAAGGGGATTAACTTGTACCTTTGAGTTCCTCTTTTGTAAATATAGAAATTGTAATTAAATTTATGAGCTCATAATAAATCCTTGTTTCCTATTCTGTCAGCTAGAATAACTATCTTTGATGTTGAGATTTTGCCTTGGATATATGCAAATGGAATAAATAGAATGCCATTTCTTGGAAACCAGTTATGCACTAATTTATTAAAAATCGTAGTTTAGTACTATCACACGAGCATGTAGGATTTCAGATTTCAGTTAAATGTGCTGCTTTCAAAGTTCGAGTGAGAAGTTTGCTTCTGGAACCTTAATTGATATACCTCATCTTGGCAGCCCACTCATGGTTCACTTTTACAGTATGGACATCTCTTTAGATATACGCCATGTAAAGGATTTTACGGAAATGATTGTTTCTTGTATACAATAGCTGATATAAATGGAAATGTTGCTTCGGGTGCTGTAAATTTATTTGTTCTCTGCATACCACCTCGGTTTGTTTCCATTCCAAGTCAATTGCAAGCCACAGAAGATGTAGTTAGTCCCAAGTTTGGGTAAGATGCTATTTATACTCTTATGTTATTCTATAAAACTTAAAAATTTACGAGCGGGAATATATCCAAATGCTATTGATTTTTTGGTCTCTATGCAGTGGTTTCTTGGGATTTGAAATTGTTTACTCGGATTTGGAAGAAAATATCACTGTTACTTTCAGTTCACTGTCTGGAGAACTTCTGCTTTCTCCTATGCCGATGCAATTTTGGCATCCAAGATGGAATGAATTTTCTATCAACAAAGACATTGGAATGGATAAAGAAATAACTTTAGTAGGCTGTGTTGGTGTGATCAACTTTGCTCTTCAGTCAATCCAATACTTTGGGTACAACTAACTGAACTCAAAGTTTTCCTATTCAAATGGCATGGTATATATACACGTGTGTTTGTGATAGTTCATAACTTCATATATTTATGTAGGCTTACAAAATACCTTCTTTTGACTATAAAGCATGTTTCTAACTTGTTATATTCGCTTGTCTTTGGATTAGAAAGGAGAACTTCTATGGTGCTGATACACTCCGAATTTCTACAATCAACAAAAACGGAAAGAATGATTTAAATGTTCCGGTTTTTGTGCAACCAATCAACGATCCACCTTTTATTAATGTTCCCTCATTTGTTATCCTGGACGAAAAGAATGATGAGGCACCTATCTTTGGTCGACAGAAAGAGAAATTTGACTTCATCGGAGATCCAGACCTTCTGAATTTTCCTGGTATGTTTAAGAATAGATAGAGTAGAAGGATTCGAAAATTATATATATAAAATACATGCGTAAATGCTTGCTGAACTTTGAGTATAGATATAGTACCTGATACTCAAGTGATCTTTAGGCAACTGGTCACGCTTTTTGGTTGTTTTCTCCTTGGAAGTGAGCTCTGGACTTTTGTCAACGAACCTTCCAGCAGATCTCATTAGTTTAACCGAACTAAAGTTGAAGACAAGTTATCAGTGGCAACCTCTTCAAACATTTGTTACCATCTCGAAGCATTTTGTGGTTAAAGCAAAAGGTATCCGAATCCGAGGTACAATTAATGACTGCAACAGTATTATGGAACAACTGTTATACCATGTGAGTTTACTAGCACCTTCATTGTCTTGCATAAAGAAATATACTTAATAATATAATTTACTTTTGCAACCATAACATGGCTATCTATCTAACTTGTTCTTCGGTTGAAACAACTCGCTCGTACATGTTATAGTGTTATATGATAGAATTAACATTTTTCCTCAACAGGATGGTGAACATAACGCTGTCTTAACAGTCACAGTAAACGATATGGGAAACTACGGATGCTACCCTAACTGTACAGAGATGATGTCAATGCCTCTTCTTGCCAAGTCTACAATAAGTCTCATAAGACGAAGACCAATTAGTCCATTGGCAGCTCATTGTAAGATACAAGGATCACTACTCTTTAGATTTCAAGTGTCTGGAACTTTTTCAGCATTTACATGTTATTGGTTTTGATCCATATACTTTTGCAATTTTGTTTGCTAAATTGTCTAACCAATGCTGAATATTGTTTCATAGCCAACGTAAAAGGAATAATACAAGAATTAATGTTAGCTTTGTTTTGTGGTACAGTTTTAGGATCAGCAATTGTGGTTGAATCGATTGTGGTATTTTCTCTTGGTGTGCTACTTCTGTACTTCATGTGCAAATGTGCACTTGTTCTCATTCATGAAAAGCGGAGGCAGAAGGCCCCAGATATTGAGCTCTCCAAGGTCCAAAGTTCATCTAAACGAACTGTAAGTTGGCTTAGATATTTCATTTTTTTATGGTTTTCAGCCATGTGTGGACTTGCCTGAGAATGTGAAACGGATCACAGATGTTTGTTCCGTTTAGCAGCCAGAAATCGAACTTCTATGAGAAGTACTTGTTTCAATAACTTGGGAACTACTAATCCATGCAAGTAATCTTGCAGTTGGAGAATTACCCTAATACTGAGAGATGACTAGTGGAAAATTTATTTCTTCAACTATTCCTACAAGTTTTATAGACGTATAAATGGTACAGAAAAAACGGAAAAAGGAGGAAAATAAATTGAAAGCTGGGAAAATATCAATGGCATGACTACTGAATTTGTATCAGCATGTAAAGTTGGACGGTAACAACCTCATCTATAAATTTCAGGTCACTCCAATGGTCTTGAAGTCGAGAATCTGACCATGTCGTGCAGAGTTCCTCTCAAACTTCCATTGATCAGCATCAAGAATCTCCTCCTGGTGTGATGCCAACTTTCTCTGAAAAGAGTTGAAGATTTTGAACCTTTGAGTTTCATAAAGATTATATAGAAAGTTTGTACAATAACCTTTTTGCAAAAAATGATGTTATTATGGCGTGACTATGCTTTTGTGTAGTGCTTTCTTGTGTCGACCCCCTGAACCAACCATTGAATTTACTATCCTTTCAACAAGCAACAAAAGCATGGAAATATAAATGTCGCGCTAAAGACTAGTTGGTATTATAAATATCCGAGAATTCAGTAATCAAAAGTTCGTTAATTCCATCGGATTAATGAAGATCTGACTGAGTTTGAGAATCAAATCCCTCAACTAAGAAGCCAGTTTATCACATTAGGTTACAAATATATGGGCATGGCAGTTATTGAAGAATGAGAGAAAACTCGTATTCAGTACTTGAGGAAAATGATACAATGTGTTCATATAAATACAAATTGATCTAACCAACTAATCACTACAGCTGTACAAGAAAATGGCGCCAAAGGTAGTTACGAACGAAAGCTACTAGAACTATGACAGCTGGTGCTGAGCTGAAGCTGCAACTGAGTTGGCTAGCTGCTCTAATACTCCCCCTCAAGATGGACTATGTAGATCCAAAATAGCCATCTTGGACATGAGAGGAAATAGAAGAGATGCTGGCAATGATTTAGTAAAAACATCAGCTAACTCGTGTTGAGTGCGGATGGGTAACAATTTCACAAAACCATCACTGACTCTATCCCGAACAAAATGGCAATCGATCTCTACATGCTTGGTTCGTTCGTGGAAAATTGGATTGGTTGCAATGTGGATAGCAGGCTGATTGTCACAGAAGATCAAGGCTGCAGCCTGATTGTCACAGAAGATCAAGGCTGGAGGTGAAGTTCTGACCTGCAAGTCAAGGAGAAGCTGATGAATCCAAATAGTTTCACAAGTGCAAGATGATAAGGCACGATATTCTGCTTCTGCAGATGATCTGGAGACGGTTGCCTGCTTCTTCGACTTCCAAGAAATCAAGGAGTTACCAAGGAAAACACAGAATCCAGTAAATGATAGCCTAGAGTCCGAACAAGAACCCCAATCTGCATCAGAATAGACACTAATCTGGAATGACGAATGTGCATCGAATAGTAAGCCCTGACCAGGAGTTCCCTTGATATATCAGAGAAGATGATGCGCAACATCTAAATGAGGCTGACGAGGTTGAGACACATATTGACTCAGCTTATGCACGACAAATGTTATGTCTGGTCTAGAAACGGTTAAGTACAATAACCTGCCAACTAATTTGCGATACATAGAGGCATCAACAAGAAGTTTTCCTTCAGAAGAGCTTAAACGCGTCTTAGAATCCATAGGCAACTGAGCTGGCTTGCAAGTCAAAAAATGGGTATCTTCAAGTAGTTGTAAAGCATAGTGCCTTTGAGATAGATAAATTCCCTTTTGTGATCTGGTTATTTCCAAGCCAAGAAAGTATTTCAACTTACCAAGGTCTTTTAGTTTAAACTGGCTGCTTCAAAGAATCGATCTTTTTCACATTTGACCCGGTAATGATAATATCATCTACGTAAACCAACAATGCAACAAAGGAAACACCATTCCCCTTTGTGAACAACGAGTAATTTGATTTAGACTGTTGGAAACCATGCTTTAAAAGAGCTTGAGAAAATTTGGAAAACCATTGTCGAGATGCTTATTTCAATCCATAAATTGACTTATGAAGTTTACATACAAGCTTCTCCCCCCTGAAAAGCGCCATTATTCTGTTTAGGATAGCCTTGAGGTAAATCCATATAGATTTCCTCAAAAAGATCTCCATGAAGAAACTTATTATTTACGTCCAATTGAATGAGGTCCCATTGTTTAAAAGCAGCTACTGCTAGAAGTGTCTTCCCTGTGACGAGTTTTGCAATAGGAGAAAATGTTTCTACATAGTCCAAACCTTCTTGTTGGGTGTATCCTTTAGCCACCAACCAGGCTTTATACCGGTCTACACTACCATCAATTTTAAACTTCACTTTGTACACCCATCTACACCCAATAGAATGTTTATCCTTTGGTAAATTAGTGATAGACCAAGTGTTATTAGCCTCCATGGCTGACAACTCATCATCCATAGCCCTTCTCCAGTGATCATACTTAACTGCCTCATGGTAAAACTTTGATTCAAATGTAGAAGAGATGTTGAAGAGAAGAGCATTATGTGATTGGGAAAAGGTTTTGTAGGATAAAGATTCGCTCAGAGGGTATAAAGAATTCTGCTGAATAGGAGATGAGGTATTTGTTAAAAGATTGCAATGAAAGTCCCTAAGATAAGAAGGGACTTTATGTATTCGACTCCCTCTTCTAGGAAAATGTGAAGGGGATGTGATAGAGTTTGACTCTTGAAGAATAGGAGATTCAGTAATGTGTGCAGGTGAGGTATTAGTGTCAAGTGGAATAATGTCATTTGAGTTATTTTCAGGAGGATGATGAAAGGGTAAATCATGAGAAATATTTGGTAAAACAATGTGAAAGTGACTGGAAAGGGAAGATGTGTTCATGAAACACAACATCTCTTGATAGAAAGAATAATTTGGATTCAATATCGAATAACTTGTATCCTTTAACATTTGGTGGATAACCAAGGAACACATACGCCTTAGCTCTAGGCTAAAATTTGGTTCTGTGGGATGGTAATGTGGAGGCATAGCAGAGGCAGCCAAAGGTTTGAAGATTATCATAGTTGACTGGAAAATTGTACTGGCAAACAAAAGGAGTTCTGTTTTGCAAAACTGGTGATGGAGTCCTATTGATTAGATAAGTAGCCGTGAGGATGAAATCTCCCCAAAACTGAACAGGAACTCTAGATTGGAAGAATAAGGCACGAGCAACATTAAGTAACTGTTGCTGTTTCCTCTCAACCACAGAATTTTGTTTTGGTCTTTCCACGCAAGAGAACTGATGAATCACTCCTTTTTCATTGAAATAATCTGTAAATTTAAGCTCATGTGCATTGTCAGATCTAAAACTCTTGATCACCTTTTGAAATTGAGTTTCTATGAGATTAAAGAATTTAGGAATGACAAACTCAACATCAGATTTATGCCTCATCAAATACACCCATGTGAACCTTGTACAATCATCCACTATAGTTAAGAAATATATGTAGCCAGCATGTGTGGGTGCATTGTTGGGTGCATTGTAGGGTCCCCAAACGTCACACTGTACAAGATCAAAAGGAGCATGAGACATGTGATTATTATTAACAAAAGAGAGCCTTCTTTGCTTGGCTAAAGGACATATAGAACATGGAGTCATATCATTTCTGGTTGTGTCAAATTTCAATAAGTCTTTCAACATTTCTAACCTTTTAAAAGATAAGTGTCCAAGACGATTGTGCCAAGTATGATCAGTTACATTATTCACTGAAGACTGAAAATGATTATACATATTCTCAGAAGTAACAGCATTACAATTTTCTGAAATAAGGCTTCTTGCATCAATGATATATAGGTCTTCAGCTCTCCTACCCTTGCCAATCATCCTCAATGTTGGCATCACCTGAATGATACATGTATCAGTGAGAAATCTGACGCTTAATGAGGATTTTCTGGTTAGAGAACTCACTGAAAGTAGATTAAATTTGAACTGAGGTACAAATAATACGTACTCAAGTATCAAATCCGGGGATAACTTCAAACTTCCAATATATTTCACAGGGATTCGTTCATGAGTAGGTAAGGTAATGGAAGCATTTTGAATATACCTTAACGTGCTAAAAGCCCTTTTATTTGAACAAATATGGCTTGTTGCACCTGAATCAACTACCCAAGTAGTGGATGAATTGAATTGTGGATTAATGAAGATGGAGAAGCAAGTACCTGTCATATGATCATAGTTGGTTCCATGCTATGTCTCAGTTTTTGCAACATTGAGATGACTATTTAACATACTTACCAATTGTTGATATTGCCCAGGGTTCAAGGTCTGCACAAAGTTTCCAACATCATTTTGTGTATTCACAGGATTGATCTCAGTACTGATAGCACAGCTAACCTGATTACTAGTTTCTTCGATCTTCTGTTTCTGTCTAGATTTATATCCTGGGGGATAACCGTGTAGCTTATAGTATTTGTTCACACCATGACTGAGAATACCACAATATGTACATACTGATCGCTCCTTTTTATGTCCTATGTTAAAAGAGGTATTCAACCTCCTAGATTCATTCTTAACTTGAAAAGCCATTGACTCATTGATGCCAGAAGGATCAACATTAATCTTCCTTTGATTCTCTTCTTGCACAATTAATGCAAAAACTTTGTTAATTGAAGTAATTGGCTCCATTAATAGTAACTGGCCTCTTACCTGTCCATATGACTCCTGTAACCCCATCAGAAAAGACATTACATATTCCATCTGATAATGCTCAGCAATCTTCTTATTTCCTCCACAAACACATTTGCCACATGACCACAAGGGTCTTTAATTACTGAGTTCTTCCCAGAGAGTCTTCAGTTTGGTAAAATAGGTGCTAACTGATGATTGTCCATGTGTTAAGTTCATCAGATCACGCCTCAATTGGAAAATTCGTGGACCATTCTTCTGCTGATATCTCTCCCTAAGGTCTGTCCAGATGTCATGAGCTGACTCCGAGTACATCACACTTGCTGAAATCTCCTTGGATATTGAATTAAGAATCCAAGAAATCACCATGTTGTTATTACGAATCCACGAATTGAAAGTGCTCTCCGATTCTTCTGGCCTTTCAATGGATTCATCAACGAATCCCAACTTATTTTTCACAAACAATGCTATGACCATGGAACGGCTCTAACAGGCATAATTGTCTCCTATCAAGGCTGTGAAACCAGCACCAAGCCGGGGCTATCTGAATGATGAAGAAAATATGGATTCGATCCAACATCAATTGCGGGATTGTTCGTTGATGATGTCGAATTATGAACATGTTGAGTTGTAATTTTAGCAGCCATCTCATTGATGAGCTATTGAATTAAATCGAAATCAGAAATCAGAATTTATGGGAAGAAACCTGCTCTGATACCATGTTGAAGAATGAGAGAAAACTCGTATTCACTACTTGAGGAAAATGATACAATGTGTTCATATAAATACAAATTGATCTAACCAACTAATCACTACAGCTGTACAAGAAAATGGCGCCAAAGGTAGTTATGAACGGAAGCTACTAGAACTATGACAGTTGGTGCTGAGCTGAAGCTGCAACCGACCTGGCTGGCTGCTCTAATAGCAGTGGTTGAGACCTCATTATGTTGATCCATGTTAAGCTCCCTAAGGCTAATGTAGGGGATCCCCACCTCATCCATAGTCGAAGTTCCGGCAAGTGTTCCAAATGACGGCAGGATGGTGGTTCGATAGTTTGTAACAGATCCAGTGCGGTGGTGCACATGATGGACCTGCCGATCAAAATCATTGCAACTGTTATACTCTGGGGTGGTCGAGTTGTACTTGTTGGCTTGTGGGAACCAGTTGAAAATGACCAAGGCATTCTTCCACCATCGTTTGATCTTCTTCTTGATCTTTGAATTCTCCATCTTCTGTTTTTCTACCTTCTTCCAATACATTTACAAGCGAACACATCATTTATATAATTACTTATTGTAATGGTAATTATAAAAGCTTGAACGAGAAGTAGTATTCCAAGATTAATGTTCTTAAACAAGCCACTAACTTGCGGGTTGATTAATAGATCATGAACGGATAATGTTGGATAACCGTATCTCACATTTAGATGGTTATTGTGTATATCTTCTCAAGTGTCTATAATCTTGATAGAAGATATTTTTTTGTAACTACCACTTCTCTCATAGAATTCAGGTTCAAATAGGTCACTTGTACAACCTTATAAATAGTCATGTAATTCAATAAACCACGTGAGATGAGTTCATAAAATGTTTTAGTATTCTCTACACAAACTAATGAAGGTGGCCTTTTAAAATAGAATTCCAAAATTCGGTAATTTTAATCATCGAGTTTATAATTGAATGTCTTATTCTTGAACCAACTCCTAGGATTCGTTTTAACTTTCATGCTAGACCACACTCTCAGGAGCCCAGAGAGTGTGGTCTAGCATGAAAGAGGAGTACTAAATTTCGTTGTCGTACTTAAGTACAGTATATCAAATATTTTACTTTGTCAATTGTGTGCCTTTTTATAATTGTTGAATATAAGTTAAGTATACCTGAAAATGACTAATTGGAGGATCAAATCCATAGTCTCCAATCTGATGAGGTTATGGTATAGGGAAAACGGGGGACTTGATAGTCATTAATTATTTTATTTGCGATTTGGATTGCATAGACTTGAAGAATGTGATGTTGATAGAATTAGCTACAAGATGGAATACAAAAATTAGCTTATCCTGTTGTAGTTGCTAATAATATCGTTCAAGTAGATATTTTCATGAACCAAATGGATCGAAAAAAAATGTATATTTATTAGGAACAATAGTTGTTTTTTTATTACATTGCGATGGATTATATTACTTTTTAAGTTTTAACATGCAATAGTGTCATTCTCGTAAGTCATCACCTTTTTCCATTTAATATCATCAGCTAGTAATAACTTTGGTCGATGTAACTCATCACATATTTCCATTTATCATTATCAGTTGGACTCTCGATCGATATAACTTGTCACATATTTCCATTTAGTATCGTCAGTCGGTAAGATATGTGTCACTCTCGATCAATGTATATCGTCACACTTACTTTGCATATACTGTCATCAAATGGTAATACATGTGTCACTCACTCTTGATTGGTGAAAATAGCAACCTATTTCCATTTAATGTCATTAGTTAGAAATATGTTGCAGTAATAATCAACAATCACCCGTGCAGTATTTGTGTAATATAGCACACACTCGATCATCTAATGTCGTCAATTGTTTTCATCTAATGTCGTCAATTGGTAGTACGTGCGTCACTCTCAATTAGTGTAACTTGTCATTTATTTCCAGTTACTAATCTGGATACGGTGAAATCATAACCCATTTTAATTTAGCCCCGTTTCATTCCCTTTACTTTACCTAATTTAAATTTATTTTTCATACTCATTTTCAATCACACAGTTACACAATAAAATATTTTATACGTTGATAAGTATATTTTTTACACTTAATTGTGGCACTAAATCATGATATTTTATTGTCTTTTGAATTAAATTCTGCCTAATTTATGTTAAATTATATTTTGTAGGTAAAACTTTATATTTCATTAAGAATTGAAGAAAATAATGCAAAATAACGGGAAAATGACATGTGCTGCACAAATAAATTTATTTCAATGATTAACTTGCATTATATGAAAGTTGTTGGGTTTGGAATGAAGAATGAATTTAACTTGGAGTTGAAATATTGTTGGGTCTCAAATTGAATTTTTAAATGGACCAAATTTAGATTATATATATATAGTGACGGCGAAGGAAGAGAGCCGGAGCCATTATTGAAATTAAGTTTATTCAGCACAGTGGGCAGCTTCTGTTGAAACAAAGGAAAATGTTGCAATAGTTATTAATATATATACATACAACACAAGAGAAAGAGGAGAAGAAATAGTCAACAATTATGGCTGAATTCTGGGAGGAGAAAACAAAACTGAAGCTGAAATATTATACACACACGTATAGAATGCCGGCAGTTTTGGGAAGAAATACTAGAAATTCTCACGTTTCGTCAATTTTTAGTGATGTCTTTCCACTTTTACTTGTTTAATTTCAACATTATGAGTGGCTGAATATTTTTATGTTAGGATGGATGATGTAACTTAGATTTTTATTATATATTTGATTTCAATTTTTTCATGCCATTTTAATACTTGTTAATTAATTATTGTGTGTTTAATGCTT